>PVIY010014266.1:0-56855 GCA_004026745.1 Myrmecophaga tridactyla | reverse complement strand
TTTTTGGAAGAATTTGAGCAGGATTGGTGTGAATTCCTCTTGGAATGTTTGGTAAAATTCTCCAGTGACGACATCTGGCCCTGGGCTCTTCTTTGTCAGGAGGTTTTTGATTATTGATTGAATCTCTTTACTTGTTATTAGTCTGTTGAAATCCTCCATTTCTTGAGTCAGTGTAGGTCATTTGTGTGTTTCTATGAATTTGTACATTTTATCTATATTATCTAATTTGTTGGCATACAGTGGTTCATAGTATTCTTTTATAGCCCTTTTTATATCTGTAGGACTAGTAATAATGTCCCCCATTTCATTTCTGATTTTATTTATTTGCAACCTCTTTTTTTCTTGATCTTTACAAAGGACTAACCTTTGGTTTTGTTGATTCTCTCAATCGTTTATTTATCCTCTATTTCATTAATCTCAGCTCTAATCTTAGTTGTTGCCTTTCTTCTCCTCATTTTGCATTTAGTTCTTTTTCTAGATCTTCCAGTTGTTTAGTTAGGGCTCTGATTTAATATCTTTCTTCTTTTTAAATCTAAGCATTTAGAGCTATAATTTCCCTCAGCACTGCCTTTGCTGCATCCCATAAGTTATGTTAAGTTGTGTTGTCCTCTTAATTTGCCTCAAGATATTTTCCAGTTTCTCTTTTGATTTCCTTTTTGACCCATTGGTGTTTAAGAGGATGTTGCTTAATTTCCGTATATTTGTGAATTTACCAGTTGTCCCTCTGTTATTGATTTCTGGCTTCATCTCATTGTAGTTGGAGAAGAGATATTGTGTGATATCAATATCTTTGAATTTATTGAGACTTATTTTGTGACCCAAAATGTGGTCTCTCCTGGAGAATGATCCCTGTGCACTAGAGAAGAATGCATTCTGCAGCTGTTACGAAGAGTGTTCTATATCTGTCCCTTAGGTCTAGTTGGTTTAGGGTATCATTCAAGTCTTCTGTTTCCTTATTGATCTTCTGTCTAGATGTTCTGTCCATTACTGAAGGTGGTATATTGAAGTCTCCTACTATTAACGTAGAAATGTCTTTTTATCCCTTCAAATATATCAATATTTGCTTCATTTATTTTGGCGCTCTGCTGTTAGGTGAATGGTTATGGTTTCTTGTTGAGTTGTCTTGTTGTTTGTTTTTAATTGTGAACTCAAAAGAGAAGATAGATTCCAGCTATGACTCAGGGTGAGTTCCTATGTCATAATTCTACATTTCTGGAGCATTTGCACCTGACAGGAATTGACTAGAGGAAACAGAAAGAACAGGAAAGGCCCCAGGCACATCTGAGCTGGCTCAGATTCACAGTTTTGCTGGAGGCTGGCACAGAATAAAATCATCCATGTGAAATGCAAAGCGCTGTACAATATTTTTTTTCTTTGAATATTGTATGTAGGGAATGGATGTTCAAGGTAGACAAGTAATTAAAAATGGCAAACATGTCTTTAAAATTAAACACAGGAAATCATAATTTTCATTAATGGTTAAAACTTTTGCTGGTTGTGATGTCAAAACGACTTTTTCTTTTTTTAAGTAACCAGTTTTCAGACTTTTAAAAAGGAGAAGTTTTAGAGAACAGTGCTTCCCGTTTTGGTATATAGCAATAAAGAAGGTGGAGCTGAGAATTGGATAGTGTTATGGAAGATTGTTGAGACACAATAAAAAATTTTTCCCTCCCTGGAAAAGCATCTTGAGTATTTATAACTTTTGTTGAAAGTATTGGGCTATTGGATTTTGAACATCCTTTGTAGTCCTCAAATACTGTGATATCAGTAAATACGCTTGCATGATGTGGGCTGTGTATTTTAATATTTACAACATAAGACACTCACCATTTCCATGAATGGCAAGTGGGAAAAAAATTGGGCATTTTCAAATCTTGAGTTTTATCAGAAACATGTATGGGGAAATGAAAAACATCTTGGAACAGTGATATCTTTGTTAGAGTGTGAAAGAATGTGAGTGAATTCTGACTTGAAGTTACATTCAGATGAGACTTTAAAGGACATGAATAGACAAAGGGAATGGTTTGGAGGAAGTTCCTTCTGGAGACCGTGGGAAAGCCTGGCGTGCCTTGCGATTGAATCAAAGTCATACAGATGTCATAGTAGGTGGTGGTAGATGATGCTGGGCAGGGCTGTAGAGTCCGTGGTGATGAGTGGTGTATTTGCCCAGTGGGTTAGTCTGCCGGATTTGGGGGAGGGAAGGACCAGTTCCACTGCTTCCAGCAGACAGCATCTTGTGCACAGTGTAAGATAGCTCAGAACATTTGAACCTTTTTTTTTTTTTTGATGCATGGTCCGGGAATCGAACCCGGGTCTCCTGCATGGAAAGCGGGCATTCTAACCACTGACCTACCCGTGCACCCAGAACATTTGAATCTTGAAATGCTCTTTAAAGCAGTTGCCGTGAATAGGCTTGTGTAAAGCTTCCTATTTATTACTGTAAGTTTAGGTCTGGGAGAGTTCAGAGTCTACTAATATATAGAAACTCCTCTCCTTCCATCCCACCCAGTTTCCCCTAAATTTATACGAGCATAGTTGAAACATGAACGACACTATCAGGATTCCTGGGAACCTTTGGGGAGAAATCATTCTTGATCCCATTCTGTAGGTGTCTCTAGAGAAGTGGGTGAGGTTGTGTGTTGGCTCAGAGCCGTCGATGTAGTAAAATGACAAGAGCGTTTAAAACGCCATGTTTCTGAGGCATGTTCTGAGCACGGTGATGTGTGCTGTACTCTCCCCTCCACAACTTCCAGAAGTAACGCTATTTCCGTACACGTAAAAATGGCCTCTTTTGGCAGCCCAGGGACTGTTTCCTTTGCCATCTTACAGCCTGGGTGCCCCAGTTCAGTGAACAGTCAGCATAAAAATAGGCAAGGCAGGAACCTGCCAGTCTGGGGCAAAAGAGACTTTTGTAGATTTATAGAAACTGTGCATCTGAATGGATGAAATTGTAAAGGTCCAAGAAAAAAATGATCCAATTTTAAGATGAACTTCAACAGGCCTAAAAAATAATCCAGTTGCAGAAAATGCAAGGTAAAAGTCATCTGTTTTTCTACACTCCCTCTAACTTTTTCTTTTGTTGTTTAACCACTTAAAAAAAAAAAAAAAGGACAAAAATAAAACAACCCCCTTCTGTGTTTTGAGGAAATGGTTTTCTGAGCCTATTTGGTTTAGACAATGAATTAAAGAGTCAGAACTTCCGTGATAGGCTTTCTGTAAGGGAAATAAGTGCTGCTGCTGCAAAGCTTGGCCTTTGGCTTCCAGGGAGCCCATGCAGAGTTTTTCTTCGCTTTTAGAACCACCAAACACACTCTTTGTTGTTTTAAAATCCCAGAGCTAAGCACTGTGTGATCTTTTTTTTATATCCTATTTTCTTTTTAATTTTTATTGATAAAACCAAGCAACATACAAACATGAATATTCTTAACATATGAACATTCCATACTTGGTGTGCAATCAGTGGCTCACAATATCATCACATAGCTGTATCTTCATCACAATGATCATTTCTTAGAACATTTGCATCACTCCAGAAAAAGAAATAAGAAAGAAAAAAAAAACAACTCATACATGCCAGACCCCTTACCCCTCCCTCTCATTGACCACTAGTATTTCCCTCTACCCAATTTATTTTAACATTTGTTCCCCCTATTATTTATATACTTTTAATCCTTATTTTTTACTCATTTGTCCATACCGTAGATAAACGGAGCATCAGAACAAGGTTTTCACAATCTGTGTGATCTTTTTAAACTACATTAACGTGTTGAAGAACTATTACGCTATGTTGATAGGAAATTTTGGTCATCTGTGATAGTTTTACTTTAGAAATACTTATTTCATGTTTCTGGGCTCATAATTACATAGCTTAAAAATAAATCAGATAGGACTAATCTACCTTACCTTAGAATTGCAGCTGCTCAATTAATTTTTCTTAAATCAGTGAATCAATGCACACCAGCTCAATTACTCTGTCCCTTGTAATAGAGATATCTAACGTGATTGAAAATGATTTAGGTTCAATGTATTAGTCCCTCTTTCTTATCTCCATTTTAAGAACACATGAAAATATTTGATTTAAATACTTAAGTGTAAAGAACTAGCAGATTCAAAAGAACAGTTAGGTAAATCTACTGGACCTTTTAAAAACAAAGATTCTATTCTATTTTCCCAGACTGAGTCTTTGCGTTTGCGACATTTTGTCTCCATGATGTTCCAGGGGCCCTGTCATGCTTTGCCATGTGCGTTGTCTACCTGGCCCTCCTTTTTAACGTAATAACAGACACATTTTTATTCTAGTAATATCTTTATGGTTAGGGAATGTGACTTCCTGCCTGCCTTTCAGAATTTGAAGTTATTTGTTTTTCTGGTGCGTGCCTTCCAGACACCTGCATTTGAAATCTGTCAGGTGTTTTGCAGTCGTTTTTTCAGCTAGTTGGATTATTTCAAGCCAAAAATAACAGAGCTAGGGCTCAAGACTGTGAGCTATGGGTCAGCCCTTCAAAGGAAGCATTTATTTTTATTCATTTTTGTTTGCTTTTACACAGGTTATGGTCCTTATAGGTACTCCCTTCTGCTGCCACTACTCAAAATTGAGGTACTACTGAGCTTAGCACAATGTTTTCCAAGCTTTTTAAACCACGAGCCCCAGTAAGAAATATGTCTTACATCCTTACAAGTTTTAAATGTGTAATGTTTTTCACACATTCACACACAGACACACACACATGCACACAGCTGAACCTAAAATTTCGTCGCAACAGATATTTGTTCTATTACATGGGAAGGCACATGGTGATGTCTACTGGCCTTCTCTCCTGGCTTCTGGGCTCCAGTGGCCTTCCCCGGGGAGATTCCTTTCTACATCTCCAAACGTCTGGGCTGAGCTGCAAATGCTGAGATGAGGTATTCTGAGCTGCTTGGGCTGTGCTGTGTTGAGCTCTCTTCTGACCTCTCACTTTTTAAGCCTCCAGCTAATTAAATTAAACATCACTCATTGTGGAAGGCACTTCCCTTAGCTGACTGCAGATGTAATCAGCCATAGATGAATTTCACATACTGATGATTCAAGTCCCCCGCATCAGAACTAGGCACCATCGCCTGGCCAAGTTGACACCCGAACCTTATTACCACAATGTGCATTTCCATTTTCTATAACATTTAAATGAAATGCTAGTCCCGGAATTGATTTCATGACCAGCAAAACATTTCATCGTGCACTTGGAAAACCACTGGACGCTGGCATCATGACGCTTGATAGTTGATGTTCTGCAGCAATAACCAGCTTTTCTGGGTATGATTGATCGCCTGTTGCCATGGGAGTCTGCAGCATTATAAAGTAATTTGATTGTACTGCTAATGCCATTACGGTCATGCATTAAATTTCACCGGTACAGGTGCTGCTCTGTGGGAAGTGGGGCTTGGGCAGAGCAGATCTCCTGTTCCAGAGAAATGGCTTTCCACGTGGGGGTGTGTTGGTGAAGGACGACTCAGCGATCTTGCAAACCTCTCTGTGCCTCGCCAGCACAGGTTTGCTCCCAAATGCTGCATCCTCACCTAGAATAGTGCAATTTCACCTACGTCTTGGATGCTTTGCAGGCAGGGACTGCGTCTTGTTTATTGTTTTATTCCTCACATCAGTCGTCTCAGTTCCTCGTGTGGAGAATAAGGATGAGGCTCAGGTCTGGTTGAGTCTCCTTATTCCTGCTCTTCTCCTTTCTTCCAGTGCTTTTTCTTCCTCCCTATAGAAATCATAAAGTTATAGAAAAAAGATATACAGATGGCATGGAATGATCTAAGGGATAAATTGTTTGCAGGTGGGGACCACTTGTATATAAAACCTTATGTTAGGTGCACGGGTAGTTTAGTGGTTAGAATGCCCACCTTTCATGTGGGAGACCCGGGTTCTATTCCTGGACCATGCACCCCAAAAAATAAATGAATGAAAAAAAAAATAAAACCTTATGTTGCGGTAGATGGGGTGAAAAGACTCCCCAAATTAGGAAGAAAAGCAAGATTACACAATTATTGAAACATTATCTTGATGAATAGAGAATAATTAGTAATTGTCTCATTAAGCATAAGTAAACAGATAGTTTGAAAAGGTTACATGACTTGTCCTATAAGGTTGGCCCAGCATCTCCTTCAATCTAAATTTTCTTATCAGATTCTTGCAAATCCATAAGGAGCTTGCCTTCATCTGAAGTGTCACAGAATCCTAAATGAGTAAAGTCTCAGGTTAGTAAGGCTAATTGGGTTCCCAGGGCAACGTTTAGGTGACTTGCTGCCTGATGATCTGCCAAGCCCAACCCTGTTTCCTTTCATTTTTCCCTGTGAAGATGCTTTTTTTGTGGGTAGGCAGTGGATTGGTGGCTCTCCTGCCTGGTCCCTGGTACCTGGGATGTTAGGGTTTACAGTGCAGTTCTGACTCTAACTACCTGGGGTTAGGTCAAGTTTGTAGGCTAAGGGCACAGTTCCCACAAGGCTGCGCTCACTTTAGACACCAGCCACAAATTTGGGGGTTCCCAGGCCATCTGCACTTCTGACCAAACTGGCTGCAATTTCGGGGGTTCCCACCACCCTCTCAGATTCAGTAATTCAGTAGAATGACTCATGGAACTCGAAAAAGCAGTGTACTGAAGTTACAGTTTTATTATAACCGAAAGTATACGAATAAGCAAGTCGAAAGAAGAGACAGGTGGGGTCCCAGGCACAGAGCTCACAGGCCTCCCCGCACATCGATGTGCACTGCCTACCGGGAAGGTTCCACCAAGCTTCAGTGTCCGGAGTTTTTACTGGAGTTTCATTGTGCAGACACAATGGGTGGAGTATGTGTCCACGTGGTTGAACTCACCCTCCAGCCCTCCTCCCCTAACAGTGGTCTCGCTGATATGAAAAGCCTCAGAGTCCCAACTCCCTGATTGTATGGCCAAGCCCTCCCTATCACTCTGGAAATTCCAGGGATGTAGAGGTTACCTCCCAGGACAAAGGCCAGACCTCTATTTGGAGGCTAAATTCTTTACTGTATTTGAACATCATGGTGTCAGCACTCCTGCCTCACTCTTGAAATCCAACTACCGAGACCAAGTTTTTAGTTAACTTTGTTTTTTCTTAGGAAAAGAGAGCTCGTTTTACAAACCTGGGAATTAATCGCTGGTGCAGTGAAGTTTGTAACTTGGATGTTTTTATGCTTTCTTGTCTACAGTCTTGTGACGCTGCCTTATAAAATCAGAGATCATAGATTCAGCTATGGTTTATAGGTGACTGTACCAGGAGTAGATTTGAAAGATCAGAATGGGAAATCTCAACTCTTTCCGTTCTAGCCATGTAGCCTGGAGAAAGCAACTTATCTTTCTAAACCTCAGAGATATCAGTAAGAGTAAATTAAACTGCTTATAACTGACTCTCAGGGATTTGGGGTTCAGATTAAATGGAGCCTGGGTTTTTGGACATGGAGAGATTTTGGAAATGATCTAGAGTCATTGTGTAGCTGAGGGTCTGCGGACTTAAGTTAGTTTCTAGGAATAGTTTGTGTGCCTCCACTTCCAGAGCCAGTGGCAGTATCTTTATTACCATTCAGATCACTTAATCTGGGACAAAGTATCCACTCATGGCTAGGAGAATGGGTTTAGGATTAGTCTGCAGTGGATATGAATTCCTTCCTGCAGCCTTTGGCAAATTATTTACATTCTTAGAGCCTGCATTCTGGTGAGATTAAATAGAAATAAAGCTCTTTTTTTAAAAACTCATTATGGGTGTGGTGAAGATCGAAGGAGATAAATTTATGCTAAGCTCTTAGGACAATGGTTGTCACCCAATAAGTGCTCAGCCTTAGTATTTTTTAATCAAATGGCATTGCTTTTGATTTCTTTCTAGCAACGTGCCTATCTGAACATCAGCATGAATTTCTGCCTGTGCAAGAGAGCGATTTACAGATAGCCCTTGTTCATCTATTTTCCTTAAGTGGATTGATGATTTGTTTCTTGCTGAATTAAATAGTTGCATTTATAGTAAGATCCCTACCTTCTATGACTCTTTTACATAATTTTTTCCTCTGGGTGACAAAAATTTGTTCCTCTGGTTGAGTACCTTTTGCATTTTCAATGATCTAGGAAGGAGATAGGCTCCTCCTCGTGGGCATCAAATAGAGATACGGGCAATCTCAGGATGGCATTTTGGGTATGACCCTGCATTTTGAGCACAGGACTGGGTACAGAGAAACCAGGCAGTTTTTCTCCTGCCAGCCTTGACTCAAATCTTCTCCGACATCTTCTGCCAGCCCCATTCTCTTTTTATCAGCTGCCTTCCCTATATAACCCAAATGGGTTAAGAGTTTCCAGAGTTGGCATCCACAGAGGTGTTCTGTGATAACAGAAAAGAATTTATATTCATAGATCTCTGTAAAGCCAGTCATTAAGTGGAGAATTGTGGATGTGGACATGAATGCCACCCATAAATTTGAAATTTGCATCTACCATAGATAAATGAGTCAGTTGTATTAGAAAACGTTTTAAGCTTTGTTGGTTTTTAGACATGCATTTAAAAATACTTTTCGCTCTATTTTTACCGTTTTTAATCTGATACTTTTATACTCAAAATACTATAAAAAGAGGTTATGACCTCCTCACATCCAGTGCCTTTTTTTGTTTGTTTCTTTCAAATAATTATAGGAATAAGTTCCATGATACAGATTTTATTTTGGTGCTATAATATTCTCTAAAATCATTTGCTCTTGCTGCTGTTGAATTTTCTTTTTAAAATTAGCTTGTTGATCACCCCCCAAATTGTTTGGCTGGCTGGAATTTATTTTTCTCCTTGTATTATAGAATAGTCTGGAGGAGTGCAGAAATAAATGGGGGTAGGGCTGTCAGATTGAGCAAATAATAACACAGGAAACCCAGTTAAATTTGAATTTCAGATAAACGAGTAATTTTTTTAGTGTAAGTACATTCCATGCAATACTTGGGGTATACCTATACTAAAAAAATAAGTTACTCATTATTATCTGAAATCCAAATTTAACTGGATGTTCTGTATTTGGTCCGGTAACCCAGCTGGGATGGGGGCACAGGGGCGGGCCCAAGAGAGGGCTCTGGGACTGGGGTGAGTTGTCCTGGCTGCCAGCAGTTGCCAGAGCATGGTATGCCGTCTGGAGCTGCAGCCTGTGTTCTCTGCCTGAAGTCACTCAGGATGGGATGGTAGTGATGGGTTGAGGCTACGGGCTCCCTTAGTTCTGAAGGAAATGCAGTGGGCCAGTCTCTTGGAAAGGTTTACTTAATGATAGTGTTGTTTAAAGTAGCAGTTGTGGGCGGGCCATGGTGGCTCAGTGGGCAGAGTTCTTGCCTGCCAAGCAGGTAGACCTGCATTTGATTCCTGGTGCCTGCCCTTGCAAAAAAATAAAAGAAAAAAAGAGTAGCAGTTGTTACTCCATCCCCTACCATACGCCCCCATGTTACTGAAGAAGCATGACACTGTAGCTGGAGCAGAGCAGGTGGAATTTTGGTCCTGTTGGACTTGTTTTGCTTTCAGTAACTGCCTCCTACAGCCACTGGTTTATGCTTGGGTCTCTCTTAGTTACTGTCTGAGGAATGAGGTACACCAAAGATTTGAGAAGGAACTTTCTTAAAGCGCTTTGCGTTAGTTGGCTCAGAGCACGTGCCATTCTATGTCATTTATCTCACTACACCATCCACAGAATTTTAACCCTTACCCTAAGAAGCCACCTTTTTTGTTTGTAAAAACTGCCAGAACGCAATATACCAGAAACGGAATGGCTTTTCAAAAGGGGAATTTATTAAATTACAAGTTAACAGTTTTAAGGCTGTGAAAACGTCCAAACTAAGACAGCCAGGGAAAGTTACATTGATTCAAGAAAGGCCATTGGGGTCCAGAGCATCTCTGTCAGCTGGAAAGGCACACGGGGAGGCAACATCTGCTAACTTTCTCTCCTCACTTCATAAGTCTCCCCCGGGGGGCGTTTTCCTTCTGCATCTCCAAAGGTCTCTTGCTGTGTGGGCTCTGTTGACTAAAGCTTTTTCCAAAATGGTCCCCTCTTAAAAGGCTCCAGTAAGCAACCCCACCTTGAATGGGTGGAGATGCATCTCCTTGGAAACCATCTAATCAAAAGTTACCACCCACAATTGGGTGGGTCACGTCTCCATGGAAACAATAAAAAAAGATCCCACCCAGCATTATTAAATGACGATCAAAGGACACGGCATTTCTCAGGTACACAATAGATTCCGACCGGCACATTCCATCCATTCCACTTACTAACTATTATCAAGTTAGCCACCCACAAGCTCTCTGAGAAGCCCTTGTGTTCTGATGATAGAAAAAGGTGCACAAGAGAGCATTCTAAGTAATATTTGACCTCAGTTGAGGTATAATGAGCAAAAACTTTAAGTGGATGCAAGAAATGTCCGGGTAAGTGACAGGAATTACGTTGTAGTGCTATTTCCTCAGGAAATTGACTCCAAAGGCTCCCTGTTTGGAGAGGCAGTACAGTAGGCACCTGCTTTCTTAGCACAGCAGCACAAAGAAACAGGACTCTTCACCTAGCCTTTCCAAAGCTTATTCTTGCTGGGTTTTAAAATTTTTCTCTAAGGGAAAACCTTCTTGACCAAAAGGGGGAAGAGTGAAATGAGACTAAGTGGCAATGGCTGAGAGATTCCAAACAGTCGAGAGGTTATCCTGGAGGTTATTCTTATGCATTAAGTAGATATCACCTTGTTGTTCAAGATGTAGCAGAGAGGCTGGAGGGAGCTGCCTGAAAATGTGGAGCTGTGTTCCTGTCGCCATGTTTCTTGAGGATGATTGTATGATGATACAGTTTTTGCAATGTGACTGTGTGATCGTGAAAACCTGTGTCTGATGCTCCTTTTATCTACCTTGTCAAAAGACGAGTAGAACATATGGAATAAAAATAAATAATAGGGGGAACAAATGTTAAAATACTTTTAGTTTGAAATGCTAATGAAAGCGAGGGGTAAGGGGTATGATATGTATAATCTTTTTTTTTTTTCTGTTTTCGTTTTATTTCTTTTTCTGTTGTCTTTTTATTTCTTTTTCTGAATTGATGCAAATGTTCTAAGAAATGATGAATATGCAACTAAGTGATGATATTGTGAATTACTGATTATATATGCTAATGGTTTAGTTCATTTGTTAAATTTTTTTAATTAATAGATAAATTTAAAAAAAAGAGGTAAAGTAGAAATGTGTTTGGCTATAAAGCAGGAATGATAGAGGGGCAGTACAGGAGAATCAGCAAAAACACATGAATCAAGAACGCTCCACATCTTTCAGCCTGCTATTTCACTGTGTCATAGATTCTAAGGATAAAGTGAACATAGACCTTATTTCACAGTGTAAAACTGTATAAACCGCGCAAACTGTGTGCCTTCTCTGAGCCTGTTTCTCTCTCTCTCCTTGTGCTGGTTGAATCTATTAAGTACTCCAGAAAAGCCTGTTGTTCTAATCTGATCTTGCGGGGTAGACCTTTTGTTAGGTGGGACTAGGCCACAAATGTGACCCCACTCATTCAAGGTGGGTCTTAAACCCGTGGCTGGAGTTCTTTAAGGGAGAGATATTTTGGAGAGATCTCAGCGCTTAGAGAAGCTAAGAGAAAAAGGAAACACCCCAGGAGAAGCCAGAAGGACCCACTGGAGCTGAGACAGCCCTTTTGAAACCAGCCCAGGAGAGAAGGGCCAGCAGATGTCACTCTGTACTTCCCATGTGACAGAGGAACCCAGATACCATCAGCCTTTCTTCAGCGAAGGTATCCTCTTGTTGACTTTAGTTCAAATATTTTTACGGCCTTAGAACTGTAAATTTCTATAAATTTCTAATAAATCCCTTTGAAAAAGCCAAAAAAATTTTTTTTCTCTAAGGAAATTTGGGTTAACATTACATCACACGTATCTGGAATAATCTTTCTGAGTCCTTTATAAACACGTAACCCAAGAACAACCTGGAAGGCACACCTTGGATCCCAGTGTTTCCCTGGGTTGGTCTTCAAAGCTTTCTGACTCTTGAACAAATCATGTGCTCTTTCCATGGTGCTTTATGTAGAGAGCTTACTTGACAGCATCCTAAGGTGTCTTGTTCATCCATATCCACTTTGAAAACATAACTTATGTGAAGAGCAGAGGCACCAAGACTGTGGAGGGTTCTTGTATAGAAGCTTCTTGTATAGAGAACGTATGTTGAGGACAAGGGAACAGCAACTGCTTCTTTTTCTCCTTTTAGAAAAATAATCATAATCATAAGCATGTGTTTTCTTGTCATGGGCCTATAAATATTTGGGGGGGCGTCATTCTTGACTGGGATTTCTAAACCTTGTGGTAGAAAGGGGAAATTGGGTTTTTCTTCATGAGATAAATTCCTCCAGGAGTGATGTGACAAGACTTTATCTTTGGACTTTTTTTTTTTTTTCTTTCAGTTTTCCTTGCTGTCTAAAATGTTACATATTTTGGTTAGGAGGCAAAAACAAAGTTATAAATTGTAATGATGGCTGAAATATGTAATGGGAATTTGGATTTTAGGTTTCATAGTGACAATTCATTTAATAAAACTCGGAGTCTTAGAGCTGCTAGGAGTCTTAGAAATCATCTAGTTCAACACTTTCCGTCACTAGGCAAACGGAGCCTCAGAAAAGTGAAGTGACCTCCCTAAAGTCACACAGTGAGGTGTAAGGGTAGAGCTGGAAGTAGGACCTGGTTTTCCTGACTTTAGGCAGAACGTTTTTCCCGAACTGCTGGGGAAAAAGTTCAGGATGGTTTAACTTTTCAGATAATGGAAAAAATATTACTGTTAAATGCCCAAACTCTAATTCTAATGGTTTTTCATGGAAGTCATTCTAAAAATACTTCACTTCGAAAATCTTTACTTGACTATTTAAAGCATAATTTGACCTTTTTGTTCAACATTATTGGCGCACTGTCTTTTGAGTGTCAGTTGTTTGTGGTTTACTTCAGAGAGAGCCTTTGCTACTGTGAGCATATAGAGCTCCTTGCTCTTGTTATACCAAGTCCCCCAATGATGGGCTTTAGGAGTATGTGGCTTTCATTTTGTCTACCCTTCCTCATTGAAGCAATGAGTGTGTTCTCAAATTTCTGTAATGAATGTACAACTCTGTGATTTATCGAGAGCCACCGACTGGACACTTTGGATAGACTGTATGGTTTGTGAATAAAACTGTTTAAAAAAAAAAGTGCTGCCAAGCCTGAGCTAAGGGGGGTGGCCAGGGGTGGCCATCCAGACAAAGCCACAGCAGAGGTGGTAGGAGACAAATGAATGCGTAGGTAGAATTTCACTCCAGAACTTCTGCAGTTCACTTTTTGCTGTTTGGGGCTGGTATTTATAGTAGCATTCTTCCTCTTCCCAGTTTCACTTTGTTACTTTTAATTTCATCTGGAACTGAAATATCACTGGTCTAAACCTGTTGGAGTCTGTATGATTTGGGTTTATTTTCTTAGAGGTTTCTAGAAGAGTGGTTACTCTTCTGTATGGGAGGGTTTGGGGTGGATTTTTCACTTTGTTTTTCTGCTTTTATGTAACTTTGGATTTTTTTTTAACAAAGACTGGATATTTTTATAATTAGAAATGAGGCTTTTAAAAAAATACATTTGTATTGAGAAATCTTCACACACATAACTTGATGTGCATTCATTGGCTCACAATATCATCACATAGTTGTCTGTTCATCACACGATCATTTTTCAAACAACCTGGCTGTTTTATTTGGAGAACAATGTACATAAGTGATCAGTAAACGGATTCCAAGCAAGTACTTTCTTGCCCTGGACCCTGATCCATTCTCTCTCCTCCAACTGCAGAGATTCTGGAGTGAAATTCTACCTATGCATTCATCTGTCTCCTACCACCTCTGCTGTGGCATTGTCTGGATAGCCATCCCTGGCCACCACCTTTAGCTCAGACTTGGCAGCACTTTTTTTTTAAACAATTTTATTCACAAACTATGCAGTCTATCCAAAGTGTCCAGTCAGTGGCTCTCGATATCTCACAGAGTTGTACATTCATTACAGAAATTCGAGAACATACTCATTGCTTCAATGATTAAAACCCCATTATACCCCCCTATTATTAATACTTGGCATTGATATGGTTCCTTTGTTACAACTGATGAAAGAATATTACAATATGACTGTTAACCATAGTCCATAGTTTGCATTTGATGTATTTTCCCTTGTATACGACCCTCTTATTAAGACTTTGTAATATGGTTGTAGGTTTGTTATAATTCATGAAGAGCATTCTTATATTTTACTATTATAACCCCACACATCATCCAGAACAGGGTTCGCTGTGCTAGACAGTCCCATTTTTATCCTCTAACTTTCCTTTTAGTGACATACATGACCCTAAACTTCCCCTTTCAACCCCAATCACACACACAATTCAGCGCTTTAATTACACTCACAATAAAGTATCACCATCACCTCTATCCATTTCCAAACATTTACAATCAACTTACTTAAAAATCTGTGCATGTTAAACATCGGCTCCCCATTCTACTGTAGATTTACATTCCAAGAGTTCCTGCAGCACCTTTTTTGTACTTCCTGAATGCACTGAACCACTTTTTGCTCTTTTCCTGCTGTGCACATGCTCTTTCCTCTCCCGGGCATGGCTCTCTATTACCTTACGTCTTCCCCATAGAGTTTACCATTTGCTGTGCACTTAGTAGGCACTTGCCGTGCACAGAGGTAAATATTTGTCCAATAGGATCTACCTAGACTTCTCAATTTACTTGTTACTCACCCGTAGGGTTTCAGGTTTGTCTGGCTAGTCGAGGCTGTGTGCCCAACAACTCCTGGAAAAGTGAGGAGCTGCCATACCTAGCAAGTGTGCATACCTCTAAATACGTAAGATATGATAACATTCCATTAGACAGCCTTTTCTTACATCTCTGGCACTAATGGGCTCATCTGGCTTTTAGAAGTGGAGTAACTGAGGCAGAGGAAGGTGGTATAGGAAAACCAAGGTTGTATTATGAAAAGATGGGCAGTCTAGTATCACAAATGTATAGTTTTCTTTATTCCTTCTTTCTTGTTGGGTTATGTGTGCCCAGATGCTAGGACCTGAATGGAGAGAAGGGGATCTAGAGAGGTGTTGGATGTTGAATGAGGCTTGCATAACTGGAGTAAGTCCCACTTGGTTGTAACATACAATTCTTTTATAGACTGTTGGATTTGATTTCCTAATATTTTTCTGAGGATTTTTACATCCATGTCCACGAGAGATCTCAGGTGTGCAATTTCTCTTTTTTGGTTAACATGTTTGTCTGGTTTTGGTATTAGGGTCATAATGCTGGCCTCATAGGATGAGTTAGCACGTGTTCCCTCCGCTTTGATTCTCTGGAAGAGCATGTAGAGAACTGGTATAATTTCTTTTTTAAATGTTGGTACAATTCCCTAGTGAAACCATGTGGACCCGGTACTTTCTGTTTTGGAAGGTTATGGATTGTTGATTGAATTTCTTTAATTGATATAGGCCTATTCAGAGTATCTATTCTCCCTATGTAAGTTTGGGTAGACTGTTTTTTTAAGGAATTGTCTGTTTCATCAAATTTTTGGTCCTAGGGTTGTCCATAATGTTCTTTTGGGAATTTCATGGCCTCTTTCATTTCTTTTATTAGTGATTTTTGCCTTCTTCCTGTTAATCTTTTTTCAGAGAACCAGCTTTTGGTTTCATTGATTTTCCCTATTGTTTTCCAGCTTTCAGACTCATTGATTTCTTCTTTGTGTTTATTATTTACTTTCTTCTTTGGATTTAATTTGCTCTTTTTCTAGTATGCTAATGTGAAATCTCAGACTATTGATTTTAGATCTTTGTTCTTTTCTAATACATACGATAAATGTTAGCAGTTTTCCTCCTAAGCACTGCTTTTCGGCATCCCACAAATTTGATGCTGTGTTTTCATTTTTGTTTAGTTAAAAAAATTCTGTAATTTCTCTTGCTACTTCTTTTTTGTCTCTTGGTTTCTACAGACATATGTTGTTTAGCTCCACATATTTGGGGACTTTCTAGTTGTCGTTTGTTGCTAGAGAGGTTTTGATTTTTATATATTCTCAAGTGATCAAAAGAGGAGCCCTCACTCTCACATGCATGTGCACACACACACACACACAACTCTACTTACACCTTGTGGAAATAGTTGAGAGAAAAAGTACCTATTTCAGGCCTTTTTAACGGATTGATCCTGCTTAGATGCCTATAGCCTGCAGTTGCTGCCCCAGACTTTGAAAAGATGTTCAAGTAAAGAAAAATAGAGCCATTGTCTTCCTGAAGTTGAGACACCAACTCTGTTCATTTACTTGGTCAATGTTAGACATTTTCTGAAACCAAAAATCGCCACCCCCTGCCTTTTAAAAAACTTTACAGTTTCCACACATATATTTAAAATTATGTTTGTCATGTTACCCACTTTTATTGACATCAGTTAAAGCATAATATAAAATCTCATGTCCTCAGATACTTAGAAGAACAGTTATTATCTGTTTTCTTCTATCCAGGTGAGCAACGTCCAAGCAAGTGAAGCGTGGGTGGGGAAGGGTGGAGCGAGGGGTGTGCCTTTGGGATGGAGAGCTTCAGCTTTGCTGCATCTGTTCATTCTTAACATAAGTTTTGATTGTTTTGAAGTGGAACTGAGGGCACATATCTTCTGAACTGGCAGGGCTGTGAACGGAGAGTGCAGGGGGCTGTACTGACTTCTCTCTCTAGGAGATCTCAGCTTTATGGCTTGAGTTCCAAGGTGAGAAGTTACTCTGAGCTCAAAGGTGGAGGCTGGGCATTTTGGAGAGACACTTATGACTCTGTGGGATAGTCAAGGAAGTGAGGGATTTGTGATGAGGGGGTCAGATGTCATCAAAAGGTACTCCCTTCAGTAGAGCTGATTTGCTTTTTCTGAAATCAGTAAAGGAGACTTAAGCAGTTTGTTTTCTGCCGCTGGTGTTATTTTCTACCGACAGAGCCCTGTGCCATTTAGGGCTTTGACTTTTGTTTCCACTCAGTGTGAGGAAAAGACCATAAGACAGAGATGGAATAATTTCTGGGGAATAAAAAGTAAGTAAGTGCTTAGTAGCATGCTGAATGATGTTTTCTTAATACATATATGATGAATATGTGTTTTTTTTTTAACCCATTCTGAAAATTGGAGAGTTTTGATTGTCCCCCTGTATCTTCTCCCTCCTCCCTCTTTCCTCTTTTCTTAAGATGGTAAAATTAAGTTTCAAACAGAAACCACCAAAATATCTTGACTCTTGTCAATCTTTTGCTAATAGAGTGAATAATGTGAGCTTCCTAAACTTGGATAGAGTTTATGTAATGCTCTGGGTTTGTTTCATATAGATTCATTCTCCAAGTCAATGGCAATTCACTTCCTAAGATACTTTATAGAAATTTAAATTTTTCCAGAAATTTCTGTACACTGTGGTCCGTAAAGTCTCTTTGTCTTCATGGTAGCTATCTGTGTCCTTTAACTTATCACAGTTTAAAACCAAATTGGTATTTTCTGCCCTAGTTTGCCTGGCTCTAACTCTTTGTCACATGTTCCACATTTGGGCATGAGGCAGGAAATAAGAAGCCCATGTGCCTTCCCCATTTCCTGACCTTGTCTTCCTACTTTTAGGGTCATGGAATTGTAGGGTTGTTGCTTAGGCAAAGAGCATGCGTTCTTCTTCCTTAGAGAGTGGTTTTGCTGACAGGACGCTGGACATCACTTTTTTCAAGCCTGTGTACCTTTTCACTCCAAAGTCCATTGCTCCTCAATTGCATAAGTTCTAAGATTAAGAACTGCATTTTGATAGGGTCGGAGACAGGGGGACAAAGAAAATGTCACATATTTTTAACGAACATGTGGCTTATGGTCTTTTCTCTTTCTTTGTAGGCCTTGTTATTTAAGGAAGGTCTCATAGAATTTCAGAATGAAAAGAGAACTTAGGTTAATTAACCAAATAGCGAATCGATCCATTCAACCCCAAAACCTTCTGGAACACCAAGGGGTGGAGGTTTCTGGGCTGGGACATGTGCTTACGTGGTGAACACAGCAGACGTGGTCCCTGCCTCACACTGTCACGGTCTTAGAGGGTGACAGATATTAATCAAGTGAATTAAATAGAATCTGTAATTGTATTCTTCCGCAAGTCCACCCAAGGGGGTTCAGGGTGGTCCTGAGAACCTGTGAAGAGTAGGGACCTGGTCCAGCCCAGGGACGGGGTGGGGAGGATATTTGAGCACTAGGAGAATGAGAGGGAATTAATCCAGAGGGAGAGAGAAGTGGTCTGGCCCTGTCCTGTCCCACACACATACCACCTAAGGGTTTGTCAGTCTGGAAAGGGGCTCTTAAACTTTTTTAAACAAGTGTCCTTATTGGAGGCAGAACTGTGAAGGAAGGAGAAAAGAGTGCATTTCATGAACTGTGGGAGCCAGGGAGCCCAGGGACTTGTTTCCCCATTCCCTTTTTGCCTCTTTTTCATGCCCAGCATTTGGACCTCTTTACAGTTCACTGTTAAAATCAAATGCCAACTCTACCAAATTCACAGATGCGTGATCATTTGGACCCAATAAATTCCGCTATTGTGAACATGAAAAAAGGAAAGAAAAAAAATCAAACGCCAGCTGAAGAGGAGCAAATGGGTTCTTCAATTCTTGGGCTTTTCTTTTAATTCTGGTACAGATTTATTTGGGAGAGAGTTTGAAATGATGATCCAGAATGATCTCTCCATGTGAACGTCTGTAGAAGTTAATCATTCAAACCTTGTATTCTAACGGTTAATTGTCTGCGGTTTTGCCTGTCCTTTTACGTTTAAAGGCTAGGGGTACGCTGATTTTATAGCCTCTTTCAGACCGTATTATCCTGTGCATGTGTGTGTGTTTTAATGCAGGAAAAAAATATGGTCACTTATTCTGTATTTCTTCTTTAAAAACTTGTAAACTTTATCAGTCTATCCACACCAAATCTTCCTCCCACAGATAACACAGTTTCTTTCCAGCTGCGTGTTGTTGTGTCGTTTGATACTGTAGGCCCTTTAGTTGTGCAGCATGTGCAGAATTGACTGGAAAAGGCTTCGGAAAAATGACATCTAGAATGCCATTTATCTGGGTACCTGCTGATCTTTTAACAAAATATTCAGGAGGCTATTGTGACTTGAAAATATTATTATTTGGGAGGCAACTGTGCAAGCAAAGTCAGGAATAGCTGCAGAGGGACTGGTTTCTGGGAGCTGTAGAGTTTTAGCTCCGGTTAAACACAACAAGCTTTGGGCAGCTTTAAGAGAAGATTCAGGTCCTCTTGTTAGTGAGTTTTGCTTCTGAGAGCCAGCTCGGCAGCTGCACCTGGTGAGGTCCCATGTGGGTCCCATGCAGGGTCCCATGTAGGGTCCTCTGAGAGTTTAACCAGAGAATGTAGGTTTAGATTAATGAGAGCCAGCCTTTTCCCTCCCTGCCTGCCCATGTTGCAGTGACGATTTGGACCTGAGCTACCGTAGATTCCTTCCCTAGGCTTTCTCTGTGCTCGGGGTGCTGGCGCATAGGACAGACCTTCTGGAGAACGAGAACACAGGTATCCTTTCTGAGCACCTTTGTTCTCCCACAGTTCAGAACTACACTGCCCAATTCTATAGCCACAGGCCGTGTTTGGCCAAAGAAGACTTGACATGTGGCTGGTGCGACCAAGGAATTGAAGTTTTAGTTTTATTTCATATGAATTTAGATTTTAAAACTGGTTGTTGGATCAGTGATTGGAATGAGTTGGGTATATGAATTTACTTTTTCAGATGTAAATTTTATGATCACATGAGACATCAGCATTCAAACTGAGATATGAGTGTAAAATATACAGCACATTTTTAAGATTGAATATTAAAGAACAGAATGTAAAATAAGTAATTAAAAAATGTTGATTACATGTTGAAATATTTTTTTGGATGTATTGGGTTAAATAAAATATTATTAATTTTTTTGGTAACATGGCTAGTAGAAAATTTAAAATTATCTGGGTGGCTTTCAGTAGATTTCTGTTGTTCAAACATGATCAAGAACTTACTGAAGGAAAAATACAAAGGACTCATTTGCTATGATATTCAGTATTTCTCATTCAGTACCAGGAAGCAAATTAGCTATCCTTTCCATTCTGTTACCTCAATTTCACGAAGAAACAGTGTGACAAATCTTCCTCTTAATGAGTTCTCATTTTTCCCAGCAACACAAAACTGACAGCTTGTTATATACATAAAAAGTGAATGGAAATACATGAAGCTTAAATAGCCATGCAGTGAAACAAAAATAGGACTTTCTAGAAATGTCTTTATTTCACTACTTCTTAAAGTTAAATACCTGCAATAAAAATGTGTGTATTTTTATACACATTTAAAAAGGTGTGAACATATGGAGCTGGATAACTCTACCTTGCAGTTTTAAATGCATACAATCGAGAAATAACTTGATGTGCCATTGTGCTTCGGGACTTGCCCGTCAGTTTACGTGTATGTTTTTTAAAAAAAATCATGGAAAAAAGAAAATTCTGCACTTATGCATTTCTTGCTAGATAAGCAGGTAAAACAAAACAAAACACCGTGATTTTGAAGATAAAGTTACTTCATATTTATCTCCAAAGCTATATATTTTGCTGTTTGTACATTTTTAAAATTATTGAAGAGCTAAAATTTAAGGAAAATATTTTCATTTTTACCTATTTAAATCATTGAGGAGAATGAGTAAATATAACATACATTGACAGATAACATGATTTGTTGAAAGCCAGTGATATTTCATAGTCCTATTTATTTCTGCACTTACTCAATTGTTGAAGAAGCAAAATTTAAGGAAAACATTTTCATTTTTACCTATTGAAGTCATAGAATAGGATGATTAAGTGTGCGTATTCCTAGTCAAATATAAATGGAGTTATGTACATTAATGGATAAAGTAATGTGTTGAAAGCCAGTGAAATGCTGCAGAAACCTGTAATCTGTACCTTATTATTTTAGATCACCATAATAAATGTTACCAGGTTCTCATGAACCTCCAGATTTTTTTTATTTATCATTTGCTGCCCCCAGTCAGCCATCACCACCTCTCGCCCTTTCTTCCTTGTTGATAAAGCCCCAACTTTGTTCAGTTCTCTGTCTTTTATGTGCTTTAGGGGAAGTGGCCCAAGAACTGAGGGCTGGAACAGGATTGGCTAAACTGTTATTTCTCAGCATTAGCTCAGCATTAGAATTTCTCAGGAACTTTAAAATATAGACACCCAGATTCTACTCAGGGAGGGTCTGATCGAAACGTTCTGGTGAGGGACCTGCTTAAGCCATTTTGAAATAGGTTTTCTGTAGTTTATAGCTGGAAGCATTCAAATAGACACGGCATGGATGGGGTAACCATAGAATTTATCAGCCAAATCTGATCTTTTCCAAAATACCCTCTGAAATTTCTGCCTCCCACTTTTAGACTTTTGAAGTAGACTGGCCCAAACACATTCTTTCCCAGCTTTAACATGCAGGTTGTTTTGCATCATCATCAACGCTTCCTTCACTTTGTTACATGAACTGGGTCATAAGTGTTTTTTTTTTTATTTTTTATTTTTAATACAGTTTTATTGAGATCCACTCACACACCATCCAGACCATCTGAAGTACACAATCACTGGCTCACAGTATCATCACGTGGTTGTGCATACGTCCCATGATCAATTTTGGAACATTTTCATTACTCCAAAAAGGAAATAAAAATAGAAAATAAAACCCAAATCCTCTTATACCCCTTATCCTTCTGCTCCCACCCACCCATTGACTCATAGTATTGGTCTGGTACATTTGTTAACTGTTAGTGAAAGAATATTAAAATATTACTGTTAACCATGTTCTAGTTTGCTAGCTGCCAGAATGCAACACACCAGAGATGGATTGGCTTTTAATAAAAGGGGATTTATTTTGTTTGTTCTTCAGAGGAAAGGCAGTTAACTTTCCACTGAGGTTCTTTCTTACGTGGAAGGCACAGGATGGTCTCTGTTGGTCTTCTCTCCAGGCCCTTGGGTTCCAACAACTTTCCCCAGGGTGACTTCTTTCTCCATCTCCAAAGGCCTGGGCTGAGCTGCAAGTGCTGAGATGAGGTATGCTGAGCTGCTTAGGCTGTGCTACATTGCGTTCTCTCCTTTAAGCACCAGCCAATTAAGCCAAACGTCACTCATTGCAGCAGACACGCCTCCTTGCTGACTGCAGATGTAATTAGTAACAAATGAGGTTCAGGTACCATTGGCTTATGTCCGCAGCAACAAGACTAGGTATGCTCACCTGGCCAAGTTGACAACTGAATCTAACTAACACACCATAGTCCATAGTTTGCAATAGGTACTTTTTTCCCCATGTATCATCTATTATTTATTATTATTTTTTAACATTTGTTCCCCCATTCATAAGCGTTTGCAGTTTCTTGAAGTCGTCTTCATTAATTATGCTTTTGAGGTAGTGTATACTGTTGGGTTGGCGATCATGGAATTCAGGAACCTTTTGTCTGGTTCCAGCAAGGTGAAATTCTCAGAGAAAGACTAAAAGAAAGAATATGGAAAGAATCTAAAGAGAATTCATAAACAAAGTCATAAAACCTGGTCCTTAAACATGTGCCAAACAAATCCACATAAGGAAAATATATATTTTTTAAAGGTTGAATTCATCAAAGATTAAATAACCAATCCGTTCTTCCAAGGAAAAGTATGCAACTTAAGGAAACACTCAAAACGAAGACTTACTCCAGTGGTGGATGCTACTGTCTAGTCACACCTTGAATTTTACCCTGCTTCTTGTTTTCTGGTATATATTTTTATCAGTTTTTCCTTTGAAGGAGATTAATCAGTGGGTTTTCTTTGTTTCAACCTCCTAATATATGATTGTGTTAACTCCCTCTGCCAGGGGCAGCCAGACTTAGATCAAGTGTGTTATGACGTTCAGGATGAATAATGAAGTAAGAGAGATTTTCTCTGTTGCATATCACAGGGCAATCTCAAAACATTTTGCCTCAGGCAGTGACTCAGAAAATCCTATTGGATTTGTACTATAATGTAGGAAACCATCTCGGGATTACTGTGTGATGTTTGGGCACCTGGGACTCTGACGATATCCCATGGCCACATCTCTTTATAAATGTAATCGCGAGGGTGCTGGGTTTTTTAGGGCTATCCCTGGTTTATTGTCCATACCAGTGAACGTACTACAAAGCAGTGTATCAGTTATTGCTGCTGAACATTTAGTTCTTACCTTTAAAAAACACTCTTTCGTGGCTAAGTGGCTCCAGATGCAACTGTAGTAATTTTTCCTTTTTATAAAAAACCAACTTTTAACTCTGTTCCAGTTCCTCCTCAAAACTTTAACGGAATATTAGTGGTCAATGAGAGGGAGAGGTAAAGGTTATGGGATGTATGAGTTTTTTCTTTATATTTCATTTTCTGGAGTGATACAGATGTTCTAAAAATGATCATGGTGATGAATACACAGCTATGTGATGATACTATGAGCCATTGATTTGTACACCATGTATGCGCTGTATGTGTGTGAAGATTTCTCAATAAAAATATTAAACAGCAACAAAAACCACAACCTTAATGGATCTGTACTAGGAACTGCTTTTGTTTTATTGTTTCCGAAGATCAAGAAGGACTTAGGCACAAGGGTTTCAGGAATATTTTTGTCGCCAAGATTGGATATTCTTCAGTAGTATTTTCTCCAAGTATTTCTGACATGTGCAGCTCTGGTATTCTTTGTGGGTGCTTTTAAAAATGAGTTATCATGATTAAGAGTTTGGTGGAAGATTTCCCAGGGCACTTTGTGCTTTGAGTATTGGTGAGAAGTCCCAGATGAGTTGCACGTGGCCCCATGCCATACAGCATTTTAAATTTTGAGATGCCAGGCCACTCTTGTGCTTATCATTTGTAAACAGTTTGAGTCTCCTATTTTTTACTCCTAGAGTAATTAAACACAGTTTCTTGGAAATGTAAATATGAGACTTTGAGTTGCGGTAATGCATTTGGCAGAAGAATTTGTGCACTGGGAAAAGAAAAATATCCTGGGGTGAGTTTCGGCTTTGTAGATAAGGAAAATGGCTTTATTTAGTGAATTGGAACAAGGCCCTCTGCCCTGATGTCAAGTGCTTTCTCTTCCCAGATGAGTCTACCTGGGCACAGGACCAACTTCTAAAATAAAATTTGAAAGTAAGTGGCAAAAAAAAAAAAAAAAAAACCAGAAAGCCAGTCCTATAAACTAGATTTTTATGCTGTGGCACCATAAAAGTAATTTATTTGCTATCAAAATAAACATAAAACAGAACCGCCGTCTGACAAATGACTAGGCCTCTGCTCTTAAATAGTACCCTGTGTCCCTCTCCTTACAGCCCGAATTGTAAAACTAACAATGTTGAAATTGAAGTTCCTGTGACTGTGTGGGTTGGTGTTTATCCATTCCTCAGTGAGTTTCTAAAAATGAAAGTAGAAGTGTAACAGATTCTTCCTGGAGAACTTGAAGTTGTAATGTATTGAAAAACAACAGTGAATCGTCACTTATAAACAAATGCCCCAGAGTAAACTTTAATTCTGTGTGAATGGAACTGATCTAAAATACTTTTTCTATAATTCTTTAAAGGATGGCAGAACCCAAGGGCTCAAAATTGCGGGTCAGTCTGTGGCAGGTAGACGGGTCTCTGGATGGTCTTTTGGCTGTTTGCGAATATATTTTTGGTTGTTTATACTTGAATGCAGTGGATGGTATTCATCGGGAAATGATTTTTTTATTTCAGGCAGAAGAGTGTAGAGTGTAGACATAACTTTGGAGCAGGGACCTGGGGAGCTTGGTTTTTATCCCAGTTGCCCACTTTCTAGCTGTGTGGGAATGTCCCTTCATTTGTCGGAGCCTCCTTCTTTCTTCTGTAAGATAAAGATGGGCTTATCTGTGTGGTGCCTTCCAACACTGGGTTTTTGTAAGTTGAAGCCTGCACATCTGAGCGAAGAGCTGTTTGTGTAACTGAGAACACGGGTTTTCCAGGGCGAGGCGCAACTTGGAGACCCCCTCTTTGCTGTGTATAGAGAGTTTGGCTGTCACTGGTCCTTACATACCCCACTTTTTCTATTTAAAAGACACAGCTCAGGCCTTCTCTCTGTGGCACTTAGGTGGTCTGTCTTAGACCTGTTTCACCAGATTCTCCTCAGAGGATGATAGTTTTTTAGAAAGTTCCTGATGAAAATAAGGAGAGCTGTTTCCTCATTTTGTCTTTGTTCATTCAACACTTGCTATAGAGAGTCTACTAAGCTAGACGACTGGATAGCTGTCTGCAAGAAGCCTGATAGGGAGCACTCAGTAGGCCACACAGGTTACATATATGTGTGTTTGTATCGATGAAGTTATAGCTAATTCCATTTTAAGTAAACCGGTGTTTGGGGAAAATTATTCCTTAGTGTGTCTTCACTGAATTTTACAAGAAAATTTGCAAAAATTATGTAAATACAACTTTCTGCACTTTCTGTGGGGACAGTGCCCAGCAACAGAGACACTGAGCTCCAGGAACCCAGTGGGGATTAATCTAAAACCAAACAACAGTGACAACAACACAACTTTGCATAACCTGATTGTAGGCATTGTTTCCTACATTGTTTCTAGTTTTCTGACTAGTCTTGTTTTTTGTTTTTGGTTTTGCCCGTGAGGAAGTTCTGAGTTGAACTGTGTACCCCTAGTTGGTGGCACCTAGAACTTGCCGTTCTCTCTCCCTCTGGACCTATTCTTGTGAAATTTTCCCTTTGTGGGCTTCTCATGGGGCAGGGGAATTTCAAACTTCCCTCAGATGAAGTAACTATTATGTGGTTGCTGTGTAACAGTTTGCAGATACTTTTAGAAAAACCCTGCCAGCTTTCTTGGGATCTTTAGACTACTTTTCTGTCTTAAATTCTCATTAAATTTTTTTTTTTCTCCTGATTTCTTTTGGTCTAAGAAGCCAGGTTTTAAGCAGTGAACAACTAGTTCCGGGATATCCGTTAAGGAATGAATTATTCAGTAGAATAGGCTCCAAGTGTGGGCTGGGGCTTGTAGGAGATGTTAACAGTTGTGTAAGAAGAAGATACTTTAGACTTTAGTATAGAAATCATCGTCAAAGTTGTTTTATTCTCATTAAGTAATCACGTGCAAAGCTTGGTGTCTGAAGTCATATGGAAGTAAAGTGAAAATTCAGATGAAGATGCTGTTGGATTTATTAGGACTTTTTGCTACTACTTTTTCTTTAGAAGGTGGAGAAAATTTTGAGTCTTGTGGATATCATGTGTTCAGAATTTTAGCTAAAATAGATCCTTATGTTGAAGCATTTCCTAACTTTGACTCCCACATATTCAGTCTTTTTTTCTATTTATACTGCCAGTGACATATTTTCCGAAATACCAGAATTGCTTTCCACCTTTTATTTCTTTGACTGTTGGATGAAGTATAAGTTTAAGTGCAAGTACATTTCAGAGTACATTTAATTTCCTTTTGGTTCAGTAATAAGTTAAATACTTTGAGTTGGAGATAATGCTAATAAATCTGGTGTCTACTTACTGATTATAATGATATTTTGACCTAGTAATATATTTACAAATTTCAGACTTTGACAGGTAATGAAGAGATGTACGGGGTACACACTCCTTGCCGGTTAGTCCCAGACACCAGTTTATCTCCCCAAAGTCCACCAGTGCCCTCATTTCTTGCGTATTCTTTAGTATATACAAACAAATACAAAATAAAATTATGTCCCTCTAATTTAACACCCTCTTATTTAACATAACCTGCTTTGCTCGCTGTTCTGTGGTGTGTGCAGTAATGCGCTGTTATTCCTTGAGAAAAAAATAGAAAAGTATAGACTAATATGAAAGCTGATGGTATTTTTCCCAGGAAGCAGTCTTGGAGCCGAAAGAATGGCATGTTCGAATTATTGCAAAGCGTTGCTGGGATTATTAACCAGAAAATGGAACTATGCCTTGGCATGGTGACCTGTCTGTGCTTTACCATATTTTTTTTGAACCAAGTTATTTTATTGTTAGCAAGAGTTCTGCAGCTGAAATCTTAGGAACTTGCTGTTCGCCTTATTATTTATGAAGAGTTTTGCCTGTGGAGTTGGACATTACCATGCTTAGCATTTTAAGTTTTTATTGCTTTACTAAATTAGCATTCATTCCTTTTCCATTGTATGGAGACAATGAGTAAATAATTAACCAAAGGGAATGAGCTACTTTCCATGACATGCTGAAACCTTATGGGTAATTTAGGAGTACTTTTCTTGGCTTATTATGACACATTTGGTGTAATTCATCGAATTCTTCCTGTACATAAGGAATGCTGCAGGCATCGTGGGATTTGAGACAGGGACTGTGCTTTTCCTCTTGCACATGTGCACATGGTGCTCCCAGCAGGTGGTCCTATTCGTGCTTTGCAGCTGAGCACCCAGGACTGTTTGGAGCCCTTCAAGTGGGCAAGTATCTGAGCAGCTCTTCTTGTACCTAGCAGCCTCTTTATCCCCACTCTCCCATACTGGATAGATGATCTTCCAGTATCCTGCTAATACAGAGCATCAGTTCTCTCGCCGCCTGCATAATGACGTTTACCAGTTGACAGGAGGAGCTTTGTAGGTGCCACAGTGGGTTTTTGCTGCTTTCATCTTTCATACTTAGCTCCCAGTGGCTGGAGGGCCAGGGCCCTGCGTATCTCCAGAGCTGAGCACCGAGTAGATACACCATGCATGGTTGTTAAAAGAATGGAGATGGAACTGACTCCCGCCCCCGGAGTCCAGGTCTGAGTGTGGGGCTCTTGAGTGCCATCCAAACAAGACTTTGATCTGGGGGGCAGGAAGAAACAATGAAAGGTCACTGAGCAGGGACGTTACAGGTTTCCCTCTGCATCTTGGTAAATTACTTCTTGTGGCATTAGAGGAGAGGCGAAGTTGGGGTAACGTACTAGTTAGAAAGCTTGAAACAAAGTTTGGGTGAGCAATGGCACGGCTCCGAAGTTAATTTATTTTCCATGGCCCTGACTAGGTTTCTCAGAAAAAAAAAAAAGGAAATAATATCAGAATTTTACAGAATTAGAAAGTATTGTACAGTTAGTATTATACAGTTTCCACAGTTGAATGAATTCACAATTCCATTGAGTGAATAACCTTGATAAAGCCCAAAAGAGTAGGTGAATCTACAGAGTAGACTTATAACCACCTTGTCATCAGTAAGGATGATTTAAAAAAACATTTTTTTGTACACTCTGTTATGATAGTAAAATAGAAAACTTCCCAGGTGGGTGAGGATGTTACTTTAAGAAGTTTGCTTTCTCAAACTGATTCCGCAGTCCCTTCTCTGTACACTAAGGTGGTAAGGGGATTTAAAGGTGGATAAGATGCAGGCATATTATGTGTCCATTTGAGACATTGGACTCTATGCTGGTTTGAAGCTGTTATGTGCCCCCAGAAAAGCCATGTTTTTTTACTCCAGTCTTGTGGGGGCAGACCTGTTGTTGGGTGGGACCTTTTGAATTGGGTTGTTTCCATGGAGCTGTGACCCACCCATTCAAGGTGGGCCTTAATCCTTTCCTGGAGCCTTTATGAGAGAATTCAGAGCCATCACATAGAGTAGAAAGATGAAACCAGGACACATGTCTGGAGATGCAGAAGAAGCTGAGAGAACCATTTGAAACCAGTAGTCGGGAGAAAAGGACAGCAGACATCGCTATGTGCCTTCCCAAGTGACAGAGAACTCCCCCAAACAACTGGTCTTTCTTGAGTGAAGGTATCTTCTTGCTGATGCCTTAATTTGGACATTTTCACGACCTTAGAACTGTAAATTTGTAACTTAATAGATCCCTTATATAAAAGCCAATCCATTTCTGGTATATTGCATTCCAGCAGCTTTAGAAAACCGAGACAGACTCCAAATGTAAACAAATATTGCATTATTCTGCTTTATGTCGTAGGAATGTTTACACAAGGTCATGCACAAATCAGTCTTGAGTAAATTGAATTACTTGGAATGTGCTAACTGAAGTTACTACTTAAAGCAGCCCTGTAATGAAACTTTTATACATTAAAGAGCTTTTAAAAAACTGAAATCCAGATAAACACAGTGCTATTTCTATGGTTTTCTCCAAGGCAGGGTGTGTCATCTAGCTTCTGGACTGGTTGAATTCCAGTTGGCCAGCCACCTGCTTGGTTAAATGGAGTATGCCATTAACTTGGTCAGTGACATTGGACCCCTACAAAGGAAATAAAACATAATCTGCTGTTGTGTAGTCCAAGCTATTAAATAGATTTTAATTAATTTCAGTTTGGGTGGGTGTGATTTGCATCTTTCCTAACAGGCAAGCGTCTGCAAGCTTGCAGAAGCTTATTAAAAGTCAGTGTAAATCTCTAGCAGCAGGCATTAACTTGAAGAACTCTTCTAAGTGTTCTTAGAAGAAGAAGAGTTCTAAGATTGTATTTCCAGTATCAGTAAAACTTCCTCACACTTTTCATGCTTTGATGAAAGTTGAGTCCCCTAATAGTTGGTATGACTAGTACTACTCAATGCTGATTTTAAATAATACGCAAGGGCCACAGTTACTATATAAGTATAGTGCCCGAAGAACCTACAATATGAGAGGAAAAAAGGAATTCTAATTTTGCTAGCTTATTTATTGAAACTAACTTATACGAAAATTAAGCAGTGACAACATTAACTTTCTAATTTGAACCGCGTGACTGCCTGCAGAATTTTTCAGCAACATTGAAGAACATTATAGTAAAGCTGGCATTTATTTGGGGAACTTTTAACATTTTCTGCTCATTTTCTAACAAGTTTGCCATAATGAATTTCAATAAAGTGACTGTATTGTTGTATAGTATTTTGTTTAGTAAGCTGAAGCCTTCACGGAAAATAGCATTTAGAGGGAGAACCGTAGTCTCTCTCTAAATAGCTGATCCCACTGGCCTGAGTCCAAGAGTAAGCAGTGATGGAAGCTTTTAGTGTCGTTAAAAGATGCTGGTCTGTCATTTGTAGCCACTGTAATTGAGCAAGAGGTTTCAGGCTCAGCTTTTAAATTTCACTTCCAAAGAGAGCAGCTGGTGAAGGACTGCAGATTCCATGTGAGCTGGGGACCTCTCATCTGTTGCTTAAATGCAATCCTGCCTCAGTTTGGGAGCAATTTCTGGGACCTAATAACCATAATGTACACTTTGAGGGAAAGATAACGCTTGTGGTTTGAATGTACAGACTGAGTAGGATCTTTAGAATGCAAGCCGTAGTCGTGTGGCGAATACAAGTATTTTTCAGGATAAGGAAAACCGCGAATATAAGATTTGTTTAAGTGTCTTGAATAAAATGTTAGTTTTTCAGTACCAGCTAGGCAAATCATCCAGTCTCTAGCCTCCAAGGGTTACTTGTTTTTTCAAAGTCAACACTTTGCTTCTGGGATGTATTTAATTACACCCATCATCTTCCATTAGTGACAATGCCAGTCGGATCACTCTCTGTCCCTCCCCCTCCCCCGCCCTGCCCTTTTCTTTTGACGCCAAAGAATAACTTTTCCAATAACTTATCTGCAGACCTAAATTTACCTAACTATAAAGTTTGTGGCAAAAGATAGAACAATCCAAAGTAAGAAGCCTCCTCCAACCCTTTTTGTTCTCTGGTGTTTGAGTTGAGTGACGTGGAGTTTGAGAACAGATGTATTCCTTCCCCTATTAAGGAAAGCACCTTGAGAACCCAGGCAGGACCCACTCAACTTTGTTTCAGGACAACGGTGCTTCACCATTTCCTCCTCAGTGTCCCCGTTCTCAACCCATTCCTGCTAATGAAGGCTTGGGCTTTGCAACTGATAAATCTCCACTTTCAACTGAGTGCACTCACACTCTTTCATTTTCAGCTTTGTGAGAGGACATGAATGCCTCTTAAAATGGTGGTTTGAGTTTGCTGAGGATTTGAGGGCATCTACCGAGTTGGTAAGTCTTACAGCATGAGAGTGTCAGTGGAGCGTAGAGGATTCTGTCCTGGGAATGTACTGTGACAGGTGGAAGAAGGCGCAGGATTAAGGGCTTCCCTGAAAAGGTAAAATTCCGCTGTTTATACCCATGACACAATCTGTTTCAGTCACAGTGACAAAAAAAGGAAAATACCATTACAATCTTTAGAATTATCTTTGGATATTATTGATGTGAGAATCTCATCATTTGGGGCTTAATCTAGCAACTCCAAATATGTTAATTACTTTTGCAAGATATTTTAAACTAACTCCGTTATAATAGCATTGTTAAATTGTGGTAGTACAAATGCAACATAGCATCGCCCAATTAACCACTTTCAAGTATACGATTCAGTGGCATGAATTACATTCACAAGGTGTTGCTGCCACCACCACCATCCATTACCTAAGCAGAAACTCTGTATCCATTAAGCAATTATTCTCCATTCCACACCCCACCTTCCCTCTTGTTCTGTAATCTACTTTCCATTGCTATGAATTTGCATATTCTAGGTATTTCATACACATGAGTTCCTACAGTATTTGTCCCTTTGGGTCTTGCTTATTTCATTCAACATCATGACTTCAGGATTCATCTGTGTAGTAGCATATATCAGAACTTCATCCCTTTTTACGGTGGAATAACATTATATTGTATGTATATAGCACATTTTGTTTATCCATTGATGGACAGTGGGTTGCTTCTACATTTTGGCTTTTGTGAATAATACTAGCCCCACTGGACAACTGATTTAGCTTTTTTTTTTACCACATTCTTGCCACCCACCCAGTGAGGAGTGCTCATTGAAAATTGATGATAGGAGCCATAAGGAAAGTCTCAGGGCTTATCTAAAAGTTGGATCCCTGGAGCATACTCGGTGGGTAGAAAAGCAGATAGATGGGGCAAAATATTGTTCTCTTTACCAGTGGCAGTTGATGATGGTTATTATTTTATGTTAATATCTGTGCAACAAAACTTGTCAAATGATTGTGAATATTTAGATTTAGTAAAGATGAATTTAAGGCTTTCGTAAATCAGGGTCATCTGAATTGCAAGGCATGTATTTCTTATTTTAGTATAAGAATCCAAAGGTGCTTTGACTTCATCTCTGAAGTCTAACGATTTGATGAGAACTCTATTTAGCAGCCAGTTCAGTTTCTCTTGGAGTCACTGTCTACCAAGCTTTTGTGTGTGCATTAAGAAATTGGGACTAAGAAAGTACTACATTGTTTGTGAAATGAAAATTATACTCATCATAGGAAGATTGAATGCAGGTGCATTTTTATTTTCCTTTAAAAAAATTTTTTTAATGAAATATAACATATTTTAAAAAATCAATTAATTTCAAAGTACCTGTTAACAAGTAGTTATAGAACAGATTTCAGAGTATGGTATGGGTTACAGTTCTACAATTTTAGGTTTTTCCATCTAGCTGCTTCAAGACACTGGAGACTAACAGAAATATTAGTATAATGATTCAGCAGTCATACTCATTTGTTAAATCCTATCTTCTCTGTTATAACTACTCCTTCTCCTTTGATCCTTATCCCAGTCTTTAGGGCTATTTTGAGCTCTGCTTATTCCAACTTTTTCACGTTGGAAAGGGGTGTTAATAATATGTTAGGGGGGTGGAACTAGTTGATACTCTTGGAGAGGCTGCCCTGCTGGGTTTCAAGACTTAACTGGCCTGGGAACCCATCTGGAGGTTGTATTTCCTTCCTTTTTTACATGCAGTTAAACTGCTATCCAGAACAATGGTGAGAAAGAAAACGAATTCATTTAATACGTGAAAGACAGTAAAACAAACAAGATGCGCAGTCATCTACCTAGGCATTCCTAAACTCTTAACTCTATAGGTTCAGGTTTTGGGGAGATCTGACTTTCTCTTTGATTTTCTGGAGTCCCAACCCAGCTCCCTTCTAGTTCTGCCTCCAAGTTGGAAATGTGCTCCCTAGATCTGGAAGTCTTGGGGTCTGATGGCCACCAGGAGACCTCAAGATTGGTGTCTGCCCCCTCCTTCCTTTTTCTAAGCTCAATTTTAGATCTGCAGTAAAGTTTTGAGGCTTTCTGCAAACTTTCAACTCTGAAGTATTTTTGAAAACTGTAATTTTGTTTGTTCTCGGGTGTATGCATGTGGTTTCTTAAAACATGAGTTTGATTATTCTCTGCCTCCTTTCCATAGGAAACATTTCCCCTTAAACTACAGACTCCAGGAGTGGGGTGTTGAATGCAATTGGAATGTCATCATCTCTGGAATCCTTACTGACGGTGACCGTCTCTTTCCCACGGGAAAACTTGGTGCAACTTTGAGGCTTTCTAGGTGGCTTCCAGCCTTCTCTTTGGGCCTGTCCCTCATGTGCTTAGCAGCCAACCATACTCGCCCTATGGCGTGTTTTCCAGCAAGCCATGAGATTCTATTGAGATATTCAAAGTTTAATTTTATGATAACAAGAAGGGTCTACAAAACAGTATGTTGGGTAGTTTTTATCATAAAATGGTGCTTTTTGGAAGGCTGTTCAGGTGTAGCTTGGGCTTCAAAGCCACATTACATGGGCTTAGCCCTAGCTTTTCCACTTTTAAATTGTGTGATATAGGTCAAATTGTTTCCTCATCTTCAATGACACACCTACTGAGTTTTTATGAGATTATATGAGTTAATTCCTAGAAAATACTTAGTACACCTACTTAGAACAGAGTAAGCTAAGCACTCAATAAAAGCTAATGTCCAGGAGAGATCTGTCTTCCTGGTAAGCCCTCATTTGCTAGTTAGGAGGCAGTGAAGCTTGGTGTGCATTTAGGAATGCATATGTGGTGTCACTTAATACCCCAGAATCAGTGGTGAAGGAACCCATCTGGAGGTTGTAGGTTTCTGGAAAGTAGTCATAGTGCATGGAAACTTATCAACTCTAGATAAAGCCCAAGGTGTTCTTCAGGGTTGGCAGGAATGGTTTGGGTTTGGCAAATCATGGTAAATAGTAATATCTAGCTGAAGCTTGTGTAAGAGTGGCCTCCAGAATAGCCTCTTGACTGTATCTGAACTCTCTCAGCCACTGATTCTTTATTTGTCGCAATTTTCCCCCTTTTGGTCAGGAAGGCATTGTCGATCCCACAGTGCCACAGTGCTTGCTTTTAAGAAATGTGTACAAAAACTTATATTTTGACTAGTGCATATCCTAATATGATTTATGTGGACAGTTAATTGAACACCATAAGTACGTGGAACTTTGAGTAGGGCATGAGATTTTGTAGGTTTGTCCAGAGTGATGCCCCAATAATTCCCAGAGTGATTTGAACCGTGAATAAAAAAGTATTTGCAAAGTCCCCTGGGCGAATGGCCCAAAAGAGGAAAAATTCAACTTCCATATGTGGAGAATTCCTGATATTCTCACAAGCAGTGGGGACAACCAAAGCAAAATGCTGAGCCCTCAATCTTGGGGGTTGTTCATATGAAACTTACCCCACAAAGGATAGGCTAAACCTACTTAAAATTAGGCCAGAGAGTCACCCCTGGAGAACCTCTTTTGTTGCTCAGATGTGACCTCTCTCTCTCAGCCAACGTGATGGACAGACTCACTGCCCTCCTCCTCTCTACGTGGGACAGGACTTCCAGGGGTGTAAAGCTTCCTGGCAACATGGGACAGAAATCCTGGAATGAGCAGGGACTCAGCATCAAGGGATTGAGAAAACCTTCTCGACCAAAAGGGGGAAGAGAGAAATGAGGCAAAATAAAGTGTCAGTGGCTGGGAGATTTCAGGCAGAGTTGAGAGGTTGGTTATCCTGGAGGTTATTCTTACGCATTATATAGATATCAGCTTTTTAGTTAAGGTCTTACGGAGAGGCTGGAGGGAGGTGCCTGAAAGTGTGGAGCTGTGATCCACTGGCCATGTTTCTTGAAGATGATTGTGTGGTAATACAGCTTTCGCAGTGTGACTGTGATTGTGGGGGCCTTGAGTCTGATGTTCTTTTGTCTACCTTATGGACAGATGAGTAAAACATATGGATTAAAAATGAATAAATAATGGGGGGAGCAAATGTTGGAATGGATTTAGTAGATTGAGGTGCTGATTGTCAGTGGGGGGAGGGGTGGGGGTGTGGTATGTGAATTTTTTTGTTTCTTTTAATTTCTTTTTCTGAACTGATGCGAATGTTCTAGGAGATGATCATGATGGTGAATAAACAACTATGAGTTATTGATTATATATCAAGAATGGAATGATCATATGATAAGAACGTTCATGTTTATATGTTGTTATCTTTTAAAAAAATTAAAAATGTGTAATCTTTATTATTCGTGAACTCTATATGAGTAATGTGATCAAAATGAAAGAGGAAAATGAAATCTTAAAATAATAAACATTTTTGTTTGCATTTAACTCTTTGAGAAATAGAATGTCTTGAAAATAATATTCAAATTTAATATTTTTTTAGATTATTTAAATTCTCCATTATAGCTTCTAGTAAATAATAATGTGAACGTTTCGATTTTATTATTAACAATCATTACTTTTTTAGGTTAGCAAGAGGTTTCCACCTAGATTTGTAAGAAAGGATTCAGGAATCATCTGAAATAAACTATTTCTAGCCATGAAATTTATGTTCCCACAATGGAAAAGACTATATTCAGTCACTATCACAAAAAGGTCTTTCTTATCACTGCTGCCCTAGTTAAATGTGAACTTTAAAAATTGGAAAACCAGACACTTTGTAGACCAGTCCCCACTTTGTTCCATATTTTTGGACTAAGAAAAAAAAATTGCCCAAGGAAGTATTTCTGGAAGGAGTCAAACTTCTCAGTTGCCTTCGTAGTTTAGCTTAAAATGTTTTCATTGCCTTGGGAATTGATAATGGTTCCAAATGTAACTGAAAGAGTACTCATTTCTAAAGTGCTGATCACATTTGGTTGCTAAAATGTCTGTGATAATGTAATGTGCACACACTTGGCCAGGGTGTCATTGTGACTCCATCATTATCATTGAATGAGGTGATGAATACACAGGGCAGTGTGTCATAGAGGAAATAACACTGCATTTTGATTCAGCCGGTCTGGAATCCAGTTCTTGCTCTGGCCCTCGGTGCCAGTGAAGTTTCAAGAAGTTGTGATGAGAAAGAGAAAGGCATTGGTGATACTTGCTCCAAGAAGGTCTTTTTCTAGCTCTTTGTCTCTCCTCATTTTTAAAATATTTTTCCAGGGTGACCTCAGGCATAGCCACTTCTTTTTTACATGCTGAGGTCTTGCAAGTCTGCATTTTAACCAAGACCTTTCTTCTGGGGTCCAAATTTATGTACCAGTGTCCAACAGACCACTTTACTTGGTCACTGCATAGATGTCTTAAACCAATGTGTCAAAAACTAAACTCGTCATGACTCTCCTCTTCCACTGTCGCGCTAGTCCTGCCCCCAAGTCTGCTTCTTTTCTTGCATTCCTATTGAGTGAGTAGCACACTTACCAGGCTGAAACCCAAAATACCCTCAGCTCTTTCTTTCCCCTCACTTTGTATATTTAATTGATCTCGAGTTTAATTGAACTTGGCCAGTTCTACCTTATAAGTGTTCATGGTGTTCATTCCCTACCTTGCAAATCGACTGCCTCTTCCTTAATTTAGGCCCTTCTCACTTCTCCCTTGGATGTTTGCAACTGCTTCTTTAACAGTGGGCTCGATGGGTCTCCTGAACAGCTACCCCTGCTTGCCTCAGCCATCAGGCTAGTACTAGCTTCTCCGAGCACTACCTCATCCCTCCATTCAGCATTCACATTTAGCCTGCCAATCTGGAATGAATCCACATTCCCCCATGGCATTTGTCCAGAGATTCAGCTCAGAGACCAATACCTCTTTGACGCCCTTCCCAAACTTTCCAGACAGAGTTGATGTTTGACTGTGCTGTCACCTGAAGATCTAATTTATCTTCAGGTAAATTAGATTTATTGTAAGTTTATTTTGTTTGCTTTTCTGCCTCCCCTGTTTGGATTGAATCTTATCCATGTCCATATATACAATATCTAGCATGGGATATCTGGCTTATAGAAGACACTCAACGAATGATTGGATGAGTATATGAACGTGTGGATGGATTTCCCCAGTGTGGGAAGGAAGTGACCCTACAGCATGACTCAGTGTTGAGCAGGCTTACAGGTGGTGACTTTTCTTTTGTCCTTCCCAGTTAGATATGTGGTCTGGGCCAGGGCTGCAATATATATGTGTATATATATATTTTTTTTGTGCTGGGATGGTGTATGGTCTGGGAATCGAACCCTGGTCTCCTGCATGGAAGGCAGGCGTTCTAACCACTGAACTACCTGTGCACCCCATAAAGAAATATTTTTAGACTCCAGTTGAGCTTTATGATAGGCAAAGGCACTGAGGCTCATGTTAACATGGCGAATTAACAAAGCGAATCATGAACCTTTTTATCCGGCATCTACATCCGATGTAGCCATCCCAGTCGTCTCATTTTAAGTTCCAATGGGCTTTTGTTGTGCCCCGGCCATCAAGTACATTTCCCTGGTGCAGACACTCTCCCACTCTCTTATGTGGCTATGTTGAATTTTATCCTCTCCTTAAACCTTTAACATCTTCTCCATCACTTACTCTCAGTTAATTGAGCTTGAAGGTAATCGGAAGGGAACTTCCACACGTGCCCACCAACACACCTATTTGGCTGGCTGCCTCTGTGCTCAGATCTGCGGCTCCACATCCCTTGCTGTAAGTGGGCTGTCCATGCTCCCACATAGGGCGGATGCGCTCAAGCATGAATTCCATCTCTGCCTCCTTTCTTTATTTTGGGGGTAGTGCATGGGCAGGGAATTGAGCCTATGTCTCCCTTCTTAACAACATCACTGTCATCTGTGTCTTTCTCTTTCATCTCCCCAGTTTCCTCCTTTTCTACCCAGTGATTCCCATAAGCACACAAATGTGTGATATTTATTCCCTTGTCACTATGTCACCCTCCAGCCTCTACTTCATTTCTCTGCTCCCTTTACCCCAGGAGAACTTGAAAGATTTGCCTCAACTCCTTGGGGTCAATTCCTCTCCTATTCTCTCTTGGACCTACTTCTCCCAGGCCTTTGCTCCTCTGTTCCTTCTGCAGTGCTCTTCTCAAGATCACCTTCGGTTTCCATGCTGCTGGAGCCAACACTCACTTCCCGGTTTTTGTCTTACGTGACCTAGCAGCAGCACGGGCACAGTGGATCCATTTGCTTCTGCTTGGAGCACTTTCTTCACTTGGGTTCCAGAACATTGTGCTTCCCTGTTCATCACAGACCTACTCCTCAGTCACCTCTTCATTTTCTCACCTCTCAGTTGGAGTTCCCTGTGGCTCAGTCCTTAGCTCTTCTCTCCAGCTTCACCCACCCACTTGCTGACTTTGTGTATCTGTGACTTCAAGTGCCATCTATACTCTGATAACTCCTAACAGTTGTCCAGCCCATGCTTGTTCTGTGAGCCCCAGATGCATGCACCTCCTGACCTGATAGGCTTACCAGCAGACACAGTAGGAATTGCAAAATTTACTTCTCCAAACTGAATACTTGACCTTCCCTGCAATTACTTACTTGTGGATTTCTGCCTCTTGGGGTGCAAATCTATTCTTCCAATCCTGAGGCCAAAATTTGGAGCCGTATTTCACATAGTAGACCCACATCCCATCAGCAGATTTGTGGGTTCTCCTTTCAAAAGACTTAACCTGAATCTGACCACTGCTTACCACCTTTTTTCTTGCCCAGAAAATTGCAGTTGTCTCCTTCTGTTCTTATTTCCTCACAATCCATTCTCTGTCTACTGTGAGCCCTTTAAAAGTTAAGCCAGACCCTATTCAAAACACTCCATTGGCCATTAAACACCAAATCTTATAGAACCTGAAAGCACTCTTACCTCACTGGCTTCATTTTCTTATTGTTCTACTTTGTTCATTCTGCTGGATCCACATGAGATTCCTGGGTGTCCCTGCAATATGCCACCTTGCCCCCATCTAAAGCCTTTTCTACTTACTGTTACCCCTGAGGAAGAGCTCGTTCTCCCACATATTGCCACGACTTGCCTCCCTTAGCTCTTCATCCGTATGCCACCTTATTTGTGAGTTACTTCCTGGCACCATGTTTAATATTGCAACCACCCACCATACTTCCAATGTCCTTTTCTTCTTTTTATTTTTCTGTTTTCCCTTTATTACCATCTAACACAATATATATTTTACTTCATAGTTTTGTCTCGCCCCATTAGAATGTAAGATCTGGGGGCAGTTGTTTTTTGCCAAGGTTTCATTGCCAGGTGTCTACTTCTCAGAACTGTTCCTCCATGTAGTAGGTGCACAATAAACATATGCCAACTGACTCTATAGAGAAGGAGTTTTCACAGACAGAAAAGCATAATGCCTGATCCATTTTCCCTTTGTAGGCTTCATATGAAATTTCAAGTTCTTGTTGTATTCATAGGGTAAAACTGAATTAAAAATTCCCAAAAACAATGTGCCTATTTTCAAAACATAGGAATGAAATATTAATTGAGGCTGCTCTGGACATTTTTATACACATGAAATGTCATTAACAGTAAAAATAATACATTCATTATGTACAAAGAAATTACTATGAATTTTCAAATAGACCTACATATAAAATTTATTTTCTTATGGTTTTATTAAATTTCAGCATTAAAGTAGCTTTAAATGTCCTGAATTGCATCTGCTTAAAAAATGCCACTGATTATACATCTTTGAGATGTTCTAATAAAGTTTGTAGTGATGATTGCTCCTTTGATTTCTTCAGTAATATTTTTAAGCTTGCTCAGAATTTGTGGATGGCTTTCAAAATTTTGTCTCATTTAAGATTCATCAAGTACTGATGTAATTAACACCACATGGTATAAATTTTGAATTCTACATGATTTCCACTTCAGAATGATGGACATTGCTCTGGGTTTAACCCAATTATTTGAAAAACTTGAATAATGAGTTATCTGGCTGGTGGAATTATAATTTACTCCACATAAAAGGCATCCTTTATGTTTCAGTTCTTTGTCTTGGAACTCTTCTAAAATGTATGAAATACATTTTCATGCTCATAGAAAAGTCTCTTGCAGGGTCAGTAATTTAATCTCTAATAATTAAAGAGCTTAATCTTGGTCTCATGTCCAAGATTATTTACAAATTTGTAAAAAAAAAAAAAGATATTGTTTACTTTGCCTTTTAGAGAAGAGACCAAATCAGTGATACAGTTTAAGTGCTGTATAACCTATAAAAGGCTTCTGCAAATTTTTCCCTTTTTGTCTGACCCTTCCCTTTTGGGGGATAGCATTTTCATTTTCTGTTTTTTAAAAGAATATAATAAAAGAAAATCTAATTACATGAGCCTTATGGTTAACTGAAGTTCAGTAGACCCTTTCCAAATCTATTTAATTTCAAAAGCGTCTACAAAAGTAAAAGCCCTGGAGAACGTTTATGACTTTGTCATTTTGATTAGAAAGGACCTTCTTCCCAGCAAATAATATTTCTTGTCTGGTTGAGCGTTTTGATATTTATATAATCATCAGCTCACAACAGTGCATTGTTTCATTCTTGATAGTCAGCCTGAAATAATAATCATGGGAGCAAGGCTGAGGCCATGGGGTTCTGGGTTTGCTTCTCTGTCTGACACCTTCCATTTACAGCAAGTCCACTCCCTTCCGCTCGTCTCAGAACAGTAAGATGAGGTTTGGACCCGGGAGAATTCAGAGGACACACCTTTCGCCCAGACAGTGAAAAGTAAACTTGTGAGCGAAGTCAAGAATTGCAGCAGAAAGGGCTGGCACTGTACAGTGATCCTTAAATGCAGTGGGATAATCGGATCCTGGGGAGGCAGGGGCCAAGTTTAGTCCTTAATTCTTAAGGGGAGGATGGCTACTGCAATGGACAGCAGACTCAAAGCAGTAATCAGAACAGTCTGACTCGCAGAAACCTATGGTGTTGGCGAGTTCACTGTGGAATACCTAGAAGTGAAATAGCTGGGCAGTCTATTAAATTCTTACTAGATCTATATGAAGGGAAAAGCTATGGGTCTCAAGTGAACAGAATTCACAAAAAGAATCACGGCCCCTCCATCACTTCCCAGTCTTAACCCAGTTTACAAACCCAGAAGCCCTTGAATGAAGGTAAGGCCAGGTCCCCTTGTTGAAGGACCCTCCTGCCCTGCCAAAAATGTATACTGTTAACCTTTCTCCAGCCTTCCCTAAAGGGACTTATGGCCTTTAACCAGGGCAGCTGGGTATTGGAGAAAAGGAAGCAATCAGACTTTTGGGGAGACTGTTGGACACTGGCTCTGAAATCTCACTAATTCCAGGAGACCCAAAACATCACTAAGGTTCATCGGTCAGAGTAGGGCTTATGGAATTGAGGAAATCAATGGATTTTTAGCTCAAGTCCAGCTCACAGAGGGTCCACTGAGTTCCCAAACCCATCCTGTGATTATGTCCCTGGATCTGGAATGCATCATTGAAGTAGACATATTCAGCCACTCGCGGTAAGCTGAGTTGATACTGACCAATGTTGGTCAGTATCCCTTGGAGCGGGCGGCTGCCGTGGCTCAGCAGGCGGAGCTCCGACCTGCCGTGCTGGAGGTCTGGAGTTCGATCCCTGGTGCCTCCTGCCCATATGCAAATTAAAAAAATATATATATATATATCCCTTGGAGCTCTTGGGTGTTAGAATATGGGGAGTCATTTTCTCTGGGTTCCCCAGATTTCTCAACCCCACAACACCTGTCAAATTGGTTAAACCAGTAACTGGTCTTCATTGATTCTAGTAGGACAAAGACTATACATGAAAAGGCTGATGAGACGCAGTCATCAGCCAGTTGACATTGCCAAAGAACAAGGTATTTGTTGCAATCCCAGTGCTTATAATCATATGATGTCCTGAAGCCCCCTTTGATCCGCATAGTCCTAGAATGCTTCTGTCCTGCCTTCCATACCCTGGAGAACCTGAGGCTGCCTCTGTCTCCCTGGAGAGCCCTTTGCCTGGAATCTCACTAATTCCAGGAGACCTATAACATCACTCAAGTGTCGTTTAGTAGTCTGTCCCTGTTCCTCTTCCCGCTCCTCTCTCTTGAATATAATTGATGGGCCATGTGTCTGTCTTCCCCTCCACACTGGGATTCTTAAGGGCTATGTCCTAATTATATATATATTTTTTCAAATTGATTTGTTGAGTTCCAGGCACTGCTAACTTTTGGTTCACACTATTTCACTTCTTCGCAATAGGTATTAGGGAATAAATATATATTAAACACAAGAGGTTGGCACTGTGTTGAGTGAGGGGATGGATACATTGAGAAATGCATGAAGCCCTTTGAGATGACCTAGAGAAACTATTAGGCAGCTTGAGTGTTAAAGATGTCAGTGAAAGCGCTGCATACTAATGTTCTTGTTGGACATAACGTGATGTGTTTGCTGTCTTTGTGTGAGTCCCCAAGTCTGTCCCCTTTGCTTGGGCATCTGGTCTGTAGGGTTCATAGTTTCTGGGATTCCGGGAAATTTTAAGTTCTAGGAGGATGTTTGAATTTTGTGACCATTTTAAAAACATCCATGCAATATGAGAAAATTAATATTTGCCCTTCAAGTTATGGAGATTTAAAGATGACTACTGTTTGATGGGCTATTTTCTTATGTCTCAGAGCCAAAATGCTCTAGCAGATGCAAAATGATTCATGTATAGTGAAACCTCAGATTCGTGTATAGTGTAAAAATCTCAGCTAAACCAAAACTTCAGGGAATGGTTATCACCTTGCTGCAGTGACTAAACACGATTTGGTTATAGGTAACTTTTCCTGAAAACATTAAGAAATTGGCTACACACTTACCCTTCTTTTTGAACAGTACATTTTAAATACCTTTTAACTCTCAAATGCATATTGACTATTCCTATATGGCTCAGGGTTGTCAGTATTATTTTGTGTACAACTCTATTGTGCCGTAAAAGGGTCTATTTAGACAGGCCTCTGATATTAAATTTTAATAGATATTTAAGATGTTTAAATTTTTAACAAGTATGCCTATTGTTCCATTTGTTACTATTTGTTGTTAGAAGTGTGCTTTCTGGGTGGCTGCCGTGGCTCAGCAGGCAGAGCTCCGACCTGGAGTTCGATCCCTGGTGCCTCCTGCCCATATGCAAATTAAAAAAAAAAAAAGAAAAAGAAAAAGTGTGCTTTCTTATGGCTGTGCTTCCCTTTTCCATTTGTTTTGCTTCTAAAACCTGTGGGATGGAACATTTAGTGATGTTTGTTTGAATTGTAAGATAAGAAAGAGTACAAGGCCTCTGGGTGAGTTATTTTAGAGGTCCTTTAAGTAAAATGTGCGTACAGATTTTTCCTCCCACATCTAGGCTGGCCTTTCAAACTGTTAATTCCTAAATTTTTTTTTTTTTTTTGCGGTGTTTTGGATAGGAGAAGTACAATAAGGAAATTAATTTTTACTATCAACCTCTCAAGAATGCATTTGTTCAATAAAAGGTCACCTAACCTATCTCTAATTACCTCTTTGGTACTCTTGGGGATTAATAAGTAACAACTGGCCATAAAATAACTGGGCCAAGAATCTAATCTGCCGTCATTTGCTTTTTTGGCATTTACCAAAACTGATTTCTATTTCTTGCTTCCTCCTTCAGCATTGGAAAGGAAACCTTCGAACTGACGTAAAGATTTTTTACTCATTATACAGATTCCCCCCCCATTTTTTCCTCTAAGACTTGCTGTTACCATGAGGCATTTGCATGTAGTGTACTTCATGTGCTTGTCAGTTAGATTTTTTTATTTAACCTTTTTCTTATTGTGAAATATGTTTACAAAAAACAATAAATTCCCAAGTACATTTTAACACGCAGTTCCAGAACAGATTTTAAAATTTGATATGGGTTATAGTTCCATGATTTTTTGTTTTCCTTTCTAGCTGCTCCAAAACACTGGAGTCCAACAGAAATATCGACATAATGATTTAGCAGTCATGTCATTTGTTAAATCCTGTCTTCTCTGTTATACTCTTCCTTCTCTTTAAGTAACGCATATACATAGAAACAATAAATTCCAAAGTACATCGCAACTGTTAGTTGTAGAATAGATTTCAGACATTGGTATGAGTTACAATTCCACTGTTTGAGGTTTTATTTCTAGCTGCTCTGAGGTATTGGAGATTAAAAGAAATATCAGTATAATGATTCAGCACTCATACTCATTTGTTAAACCCAACCTTCTCTGTATAACTCCAGCATCACCTTTAATCTTTCTCCCACTCTTTAGGGTTATTTAGGCTATGCCCATTCTAACTTTTTCATGTTGGAAGGGCTGTTGATAATATGGGATAGTGGGATGGAACTAGCTGATGTTCTGAAGTGGCTGGTCCTCTGCATTAAATGGTCAAGGGACCCATCTGGAGGTTGTAGGTTTGGAAAGTTACCCTAGTGCATAGAACCTTTGTAGAATCTTATATAATGCCCTAGGTATTCTTTACAATTGGCAGGAATGGTTTTGGTTGGGGTTTTGCAAGTTATAATAGGTAGCAATGTCTAACTGAAGCTTGGGTAAGAGTGACCAACAGAGTAGCCTCTCAACTGTATTTGAACTCTCTCAGCCATTGATACCTTATTTGTTACACTTCTTTTCTCCCTTTTGGTCAGGATAGCGTTGTTGATCTCACAATGCCAGGGCCAGACTCATCCCTTGGGGTTATTTACTACATTGCCAGATAGACTTTCACCCCTGGATGTCCTGTCCCACGGGAGAGGGCAGTGGTTTCACTTGTAGAGTTGGGCTCAGAGAGAGAAAGGCCACATCTGAGCAACAAAAGAGGTCCTCTGGAGGTGACACTTAGGTATACCTATAGGTAAGCTTAAGCTTCTTTGCTACATACATAAGCTTCACAAGGACAAGCCTCTTGATTTGGGTGTCCCTAATGTTTGACACAGTATCCAGGTTTTCCCCGGTGGTAAAGTTTAATAGTTTTATATTTGTGCCATCCTTTAGGGGACCAATACTTTTTTTTTTCACGTGGGCAGACTCTGAGAATCAAACCTGGGGATTAGTACTTTTTTGTTTATCTGCTTAATATACTCTGGGATGTATCCAGGCATTACATTATGCTATAAAGGATTAAAAGATCTCATTTTTACTCTGGGCTCCCTGTGTTTGGATTGTTTAAGTGAACCATCCTGATAGGTTGAGTTAGATTATGTGTTACAAAAAACCTAGGCTCTGGACATAATAAGCCTTGCCAGTTAGATTTTAAGCTCCTTCCCAGCCCAGACCTCATTTTTTGATGTTGTATCTCAAAATTCAGTAATTTAAATAATGATAGAGACCACTCCTAGAGCCCTCTACCTGTGCCAGGTGCGGCTCTAAGGGCTTTACATCAATTGTCTCATTTAATTCTTCTGATAATTCAAGGGATTAGTACTATTTTTATTATCTCCATATTACAAGTGTAGAAATGAAGGCATAGGGAAAGTAAATAATTTGAGTTCAAATTAAGGCTTTCAGCTTAAGTTGTCTGACCTAAGGACCTGCTTTCCTATCACTTTCATTCAATTCATCCAGCACATGTTTATTATACTCTTACTATCTACCAGTGGCAGTACAAAGATCCCAGAACTGGTGGTGGGGAGGGAGAAATGAGCAAACATCATAAATTCTGTGCCATGGTACAAAGTCATAAAAGTGCTCAGAAAAAATAAAACGTAGAAGAGAGTAAAGGAGTTAAGGGGGATATGTCAAAATTTTAAAGATCAGGTAAAAAGCCTCATGGTTCGGTGTTCTAGTTTGCTAGCTGCTGGAATGCAATATACCAAAAACGGAATGGCTTTTAAAAAGGGGAATTTAATGAGTTGCAAGTTTACAGTTCTAAGGCTGAGAAAATGCCCCAATTAAAACAAGTCTATAGACATGTCCAATCAAAGGCATCCAGGGAAAGATACCTTGGTTCAAGAAGGCCGATGAAGTTCAGGGTTTCTCTCTCAAGTGAGAAGGCACATGGTGAACACAGTCAGGGCTTCTCTCTCAGCTGGAAGGGCACATGGCGAACACGGCATCATCTGCTAGCTTCCTCTCCTGGCTTCCGGTTTCATGAAGCTCCCCGGGAGGCGTTTTCCTTCTTCATCTCCAAAGGTCGCTGGCTGGTGGACTCTCTGCTTTGTAGTGTTGCTCTCTCTGCTCTCTCTGAATCTCTCATTCTCCAAAATATTTCCTTTTATAGGACTCCAATAAACCAATCAAGACCCACCCAAATGGGTGGAGACATGTCGTCCCCTAATCCAGTTTAACAACCACTCTTGACTAAATCACATCCAGGGAGATGATCTCATTACAATTTCAAACATACAGTATTGAATAGAGATTATTCTATCTTTATGAAATGGGCTTTATATTAAAACATGGCTTTTCTTAGGGGGCATACTTTCTTTCAAACCAGCACATTCGGTATTAGGAATTGTTTATCAGATTGATTGATGTGATTTTTATTTCTTTATTCTCTTAGGGATCCAGCCTCAGGGCTTGATTGACACTCAGATCTTTTAGGAATTTGATTATTTCTGCCTGAGTTGGGATGAGTCAGCCTGTGGGCTCTTATCCTGGTGCCTGGAGCAGACCCCCAGCCCTCCTTACACAGTGCATTTCTACAGGCACTGGGTGTACCGGGAGTGTTCTGAATCGGGCTCCGGGGTGGGATGAGAGGAGGAGCCGAAGGTGAAGAAGTGCAGGATGGATAAAAGAATATGGCTAAAGTTTTTCTAGAGTTGTCTTGCCTTGGTGGAGAGGGACATGGATTGCCCAGAAAGTAGAGCAGGCATATAGAAGGTGAAGGAGAAAGGAGAACACACAACCACTTGTTGGCCCCCAAATCAGCTAACCTGTGCTGCGGTGGGCAACCTGGGAGCCATGGAAGTGCCCTGGGGGGCCCTGGCCACCGATTGGACAGCACAAGTTAGAGCAGTGGTCTCCGGGCAGTTGTCCTGAACCATCCCTTCTTTTGGGGGCTTTGTCTAAACTGGGACCAAGCAGAGAATGGGGACGGCCAGACACTGAGCAGCTCTGCTTAGTATCAGGAAAATAGTTGGTTCCATGCATCTGTGGGAGGGCCAGGAGTTTGGTTTTACAGGTGCAGGATACATATTTCACCCAATTATCAAGTCATCCTGATAAGTGCTAATATTCTAAAATTAAATTTCCACGATAACATGTTTATTTTTTGGCTTGCTGGCACTGGGCATGATTTTGACATCCAAAATTCATTTTTTTTTTTCCTTCTGATCACAAAACAAGACATTCCAAACGAGGCTCCCAACTGTACTGATCTGTCAGTGCTTCTGCTTCGTGGCTGCGGGTTGCTGATAGTTTAGGATGTTTTTGCTGGAGAGAGGGCCCGGTCCCCTCCTTGGAGGCACCCCTTTCCTTTTTTACACAAAAACGCCGGCTGCCTCCGATGGGGCTGGCTGCACGCGAGATTCCATTGACTGTTTTTCTGCCCTACCCTGCTTATTTTTAATTCATTTGGCTACTTTACTTCAAGGATTTGCAAAGCTTGTGTTGGCAGTGGCCAAACTTATTGTTTTATTTCTGGCCGCCTGGATTTCATGTGAGTGCTGCAATTAAGAGACGATGGTGAGAGGATGCGGTTCTGGGGTTCCGGTTTGCTGCCCGGGTTTATTTAGGCGCGATTGTGCTGGCTCCCACTGCAGCTCTAGACCCCAAGGTGGGTTTCCAGGGAGGACCAGATCCAGCCTTAGGCCGCAGAAGGCATGTGCTCTTCTTGAGAAAGTATCTGAGACCTGGTCAGAAGTCTCTGACTTTTAGTACAGAGCTAGGGGATCTTTTAATACCCATCGGGCCAGTTACCTGAAATGGGTCAATTAACGTTATTTTTTATAAGGACATACCAAGCCAGACGATTGATTTGCCCTCTGTGGGGTCTGGCAAGGCAGAATGCACAGTGGTTCAGAGCAGGGCTTGGGCATCAGACAGATTTGGGTCAGTTCTTGGCTCTGTCACTTACTGGTTCTGTGTCGCCAGGCAACTTTTCTGCCCTCTCTGGGTCTGGGGCCACACGTAACAGGGAATAATCACATCTTCCTTCCACTAAGTCCCTTGCTTTTTTTTATTTGTAGGGTTTTTTTTTTTTTTTCCTTAGCACAATTAGTAGATACTGTTTTATGGTTAGTTCTGGGTTTGCCTCATCTCACCTTTCAAATCATAAACTCCTTGAATGTAGGTTATGTGTTTATTTCTGTAGATAAGATATACGCAGTATATGTGGATGAATAAAAAAAAATCAGTGTATGGGTAACTAACCTAAACAAATGAAAAAGGCAAGCTTTAGTCTCCCTGGTTTTTTGGTGTTGAGTTTCAACTGAACAGTGCTGATCTAGAAAACTTTTTTTTTACAACGTCAGAAGAATCTAAGCTATGGGTCTTGGGACACAGTTTCTCCTCGTTTAACGTGGAAACTGTAACATAAGCCCAGGATTATGGGGAGCACGTCACCTAGATAAATTCTAACTCCGTGAGCCCGTGGGTCTCCGGCGAGGCAAGAGACCATTGCTGACACCAGTGAACTTGATTTATAATGTATAGCCTGATGCCTTTCAAAAAAAGATCCCTGAAAAAGCACATAGGGAGTAGCACAATTAAAAAAGAAGGATTGAAGAGGAGAGATCAGATGCCATTTAAAACAAAGAAAGAGTTCATGCTAGGCTAGATGTTGCTTCTTTTCCTCTCATCTCTTCCGAGGCTCTGTCCAGCCTTCAGAAAGGCTCCTGTTCCAGGGTGGTAGAGACAGACTGCCAGAGAGGAAATTATGGGCAAGGAAAAATGCTAAATTTATCCCTCAAATCTGGAGATGGGGGAAGAGACTATAAGAAGGGAGGAAAGCCAATCCAATCTGTATTTTATCGGTGAAAAACTGACTCACACAGTAATTAGAACATTATTCCAGCAAGTTTTTAGTAAGTTGTTAGTCATGATGCTAAAGAAAAGTAAGCTTAGCCTGGAATTGAATATTAGCTTTTTATTAGTTGGGTTTTTGTTTGTTTGTTTGTTTTGTTTATAGAAATATTGTTAAGTAACTACAAACAGTTTAAGAGGTAATGGGACATCTAAATAATGATTGAAAGCTAGGAGGCAAAGGATCAGTTCTAAATCTACAATCACCTGAGGTATTTGAGAAAGTTACTCCATTTTCTAGGTCTTTGTTTCCTAACAGGTAAAATTAGAGTATATGGAACTGGATGTGTTCTAAAATTCTTTTCAGATCTAAGTTTCCTGTGAGTAAGTAAAAACTATTCAGAATTCAAACATTTATGTCAGAAGCATTCAGAATACAAGTGTTTCTGTTTCATCATACCAGTAGCAGCAATTAAAATACAAACCCACATATAATAAATATTGGCACATACTTTTAAAGAATTGGTCATTTTTTTGTAGACTCTGTATACTATCCTAAAAAGTACTCTGCTTTCAGTCTTGTGTAAAATTGGAAAATAAATTAAAAAGTTAATTTAAAATAGCATAATGGGGGTGGGCCATGGTGGCTCAGTGGCAGAGTTCTCGCCTCACCATGCCAGAGACCCGGGTTCGATTCCCAGTATCTGCCTATGCAAAAAAAAAAAAAAAGCATTAGTGACACTGAAAGTAGTGAAAACATTATCATTACTTAAAATAGTTATTGAGACACTCTACCCATATGTATTTTATATCTTTTGCATTTAAGTGGGTACTATAGTCTGTAGTTGCCAGGTTGACAAGGGGTGGACATGTGGTAGTTAGATTCAGTTGTCAGCTTGGCCAGGTGAAGGCACCTAGTTCTGTTGCTGTGGACATGAGCCAATGGTACGTGAACTTCATCTGTTGCTGATTTACATCTGCAGTCGGCTAGGTGGAATGCCTGCTGCAATGAATGATGGTTGATATAATTGGCTGGTGCTTAAATGAGAGACTCAACGTAGCACAGCCCAAGCAGCTCAGCATACCTCATCTCAGCACTCACAGCTCAGCCCAGGCCTTTGGAGATGCAGAAAGGAAATCACCCCGGGGAAAGTGGTTGGAACCCAGAGGCCTGGAGAGAAGGCCAACAGAGACCATCCTGTGCCTTCCCACGTAAGAGAGAACCTCAGTTGAAAGTTAGCTGCCTTTCCTCTGAAGAACTAATGAAATAAATCCCCTTTTATTAAAAGCCAATCCGTCTCTGGTGTGTTGCATTCCGGCAGCTAGCAAACTAGAACACAGTCCTAGTCTTTCTTAGGAAAGACAAAGTTTTGAGTGTAAATTGGAACTTCTGTGGAATTTTCTTAGTGTTGAATCTGAAGACACGACCTAAGTGTTTTCTGGGCAAATTTCCAACATTGTAAAACGCATGCGAACATTACCATCACTAGTAAAAAGTTTCAGGAAGACAGAGCCCATGAGATTTCTGCATTTTTTTTTCTGTTTAGATTTTGAGCTTTCCTTTTATAAAGGAAGCTTGCCTCAATGTTTCCCTTGATTTAATACATGATTCATCACAATTTGTCCTGGCCTTTTTTTTTTTTTTGGTATGGGCAGGCACCAGGAAACGAACCTGGGTCTCCAGCGTGGCAGGCGAGAACTCTGCCTGCTGACCCACTGTGGCTCGCCCTGTCCTTTAACTCTTTACAAATGAAATGAAATTTTTATGTAGAGAAAGACTAGACATGTTAATAGAAGGATTCTTTGTTAAAGAGAAAAATGTATATACACACACATAATGTTTATGTGTGTGTGTGAATATCATGTATACATATATTATATATGTATATTTAAAATCAAACAAGCAACTTATTTAAAGTTCTAAAGGTACAAAGAATCTACAGTGGAAAAATTCCTTCCTGCTTGTCCTCCTAGGCAGAGATACCCTTTCTAGAAAAAAACCCTTTTACCAGTTTCTTGTGTGGCCTTCTGGAGATAATCTCTGTACTTAAACATTTATGTAAAAATATCCCTTAAAAACACAAATACTATATGCACTGTTCTGTAACTGGCTAATATATTTATCTCTCTCTATATTATTTATTTATTTAATATACATTTGCAATATATCATGGAGATTCTTCCAGATCAGCACCGAACCTCTATTTATTTTAATGGCTGCATAGTGTTAATACTCCATTATGGGATATGATTTTGAATATTCCATTCTATTCCATGAAATATAATGAATATTATATTGATACTTATTGATTTATTAGTCTGATTTATAAAATTTATTAATAGCATATAAATATTCAAACAGCCCCATATCTATAGATATTTAGATTCCTTTCTGGCTGTTGCTATTTCAGATAATGCTGAAAAATATGCCAATTGCAGAGATGCATGATTGTATCTGTTGATAAAGAAGCTTGTAGGTCAAAGTGTATGTACATTTGTAATTGTGCTCACATGGCCAAAAATTCTTTGCTTACATCACCATGTCCTTGAAACCGAAATGTGTGTATCAAACAATTTCATATTCACAAGGCTAATAGGTGAAAAATGCTATTCCATGTAGTTGTAACAAAAGTTGATCATTTTTTTCATATGCTAAGCCACATGTATTTCTGTGTGAGCTCTGTTCAAATCATTTTTCCTTTATTATAATTTTTTTGCCAGTGGGCTTTCAGGCTTGTTGTTATAGACTACGGAAGAGCTTTATCTGTTAAATAAATTAGCCTATTGGTTTATGAATTGTAGGACTCCACATGCTACCCTCACCCCACCCCCATTCCTTCAGTGTCATTTGATGCATATGGTGGAGTTTTTGTTTCAACATGCCATCACGTTTTATGCATCTCATTTATCAACCCTGCTTTATGCCATTCTAAGATCATGCGCACAGATTTCCTGTGTGTTCTTCTAGTGCTGTTATGGCTTCCTCTGCCACAATTAATCATTTGATGCATCGAGAATTTTTTGAATTAAAAGGTGTGAGGTAGCTAGTCATCCTTTGGCTTGTTTTATTTTAAGATAACTGTCCAGATCTCAAACCATTTACTGAGATATATATATGGAAATCAAGCAGGCAATAAACGTGGTATTTTAAATCAGTAAGGAAAAGATATATAGATATATCTAAATATCTATGGATATGGGACTGTTTGAATATTTATATACTATTAATAAATTTTATAAATCAGACTAATAAATTAAATCAATAAGTATCAATATAATACTCATATTTCATATATAGGTGTTGCTTACTAGCATTTTTATGTTTTATTCATACAAACTTTGCATATTTCTGAAAATTTTCTACATGATTTACCCTTTTGTTACGACCATAAATTAAGGCTCTTCTGTTGTATCCTTTAATTAGTTTGTGAATGTATATGTGTGAGAAGGCTGTTGCTTCAGTATATTAATTTTCTAGGTTGTGTCTTTTTTAAATTATTACATTATTTGTAGTAGTATTTCTGTTGATATTCTTGGATTTTCCAGGAAAACAATCATCTGATCTTTGAATGATGCAAATTCTGTCTTCTCCTTTCCTAATTTGGTTCTTCTTTCCCTTCCTCATCTCATGTCATTGGCTGATGAGGTGGCCGTGGTAATATTACTTAGTGCTCTTTTGTCCTGTCTTGAATGGTAACATTTCTAGTTGTTCATGGTTTAGCAATAAACAAAAGCATTCTCTCTCCTTCTCTTTCTCAGTCATATATGGGCATGGCTGTGTGTCTACACACACACACATGCACACTTATACATATATATTTATATGAATGTAGATTATGTAAGGAAATACCTAAATGTTCTACTTTTATTAAGCAGTTGTATGAAGGATGAATGTAATGTGGCTAAAAGCAGGAGTTTAGATTGTATGTATATTTTTAGAATAAACAATTTAAATACAACAACAACAACAACAAAAACCTGATAGGACTGTACGGCCCAAACAGGTAACCTTAGTGCAAACTATAGATGTAGTTAATAGTGTAATAATGATAATATTCTTCCCTCAATTGTAACAAAGGTATCACACGTGCAAGCGTTAATAATAAAGATATATAGGAATTCTATTTTCTTCATGATTTTTTTGTAAACTTATAATTTTTTAATAATAATAAAGAATGGATGTAGGTGTTCTAAAACTGATTTATGGCGATGGTGGTTGCCATTCTTGGTAAAGTTACAAGAAATCATTGAATTGTACTCAAAATGGGTAAATTTTATGGTATCTGAAATATGTCTAAATGAAGTTGTTTTTTTAAAAAAGAATAAATGCAGAGTTTTATCAAATGCCTTTTAAGTATCCATGGAGATGAACATACGCCATTTCACTTTGGATCCATTTACATGGGTATTGTTTAAATAATATAATCCTTATATAAACCCCAGTGTTCACAGTATGTTAGTCTTTTTTACGTTCTGCTCAGTTCTCTTTGCTAATATTTTTAAAATTCAGGAATGTTATTACTGTTTAGAATTGAACGTCATTTATAGTTTCTCTTTTGTGTTCTCTTTCTTTGTTGCGTGATGGTTTTAATATTCCACTTTTTAAAGAAGTTTGGAAACTTCCCTCCTTTTTTTATGTTTTAGAGTAGAGTTCAGAACTGTCCTTTAAAAGTTTGTTAGGAGTCCCCTCTGAGGCCATCCAGGCCTGGTTTTATTTACGTGTGTATTTATTGACTTATTGGAGAGTCAACCAGAGAAGATAGCTGTGTTACGTCTATTCCATCTGTGGTATGGGCTTTTGTGATGTTTTCTTCTCTTTTTGTTTTTTGTTTGTTTGATTGGTCAGTGAATGATCCCTTAAGTATGAAATACTACGTACTGGCCATCTTCAGTTCAAAATATTTAAGCTCCAGCTGCTAAAGATGAGATAGATGATCTGTTGTTTTTGAGCCATTTTCACAGGTGGTGGCTCTTTCTTTACACTCAGTGTTTTACATTATTTAGCAAGCAGGTCTACCGTTCCCAGATTTAGATGTTAAGGATTACCCCATATTTTTATTGTGGGTGGTGATGCTGTAAGCCACCCTTTATGTTGACATTGCTCTGTAAAACACAAACCTTGCCTTTCCCTCCCAAGGTTCAGTTTTATTACTCGAGGGCTAGAGGTGGCTCAGGCAGTGTGAGCCTTAGTAGACACATAATTTATTTCAGTCTCGTACATTATAGAGATCCGTAATTCATAGTGAAAAAATATTTGTTGTCTACCGTGTGTTCATTTGAGGAGGATATAAAATGCAAAAGAGATTATATCTTGGCTGGAGAGACAATGTATACTTTGGATTTTAAAATCTGAATTAAAAATCATGGTAAACTTTTATTATTCATTATTTATTGTGTATATTTAATGTATACATTAAAAGATACAGCTTTATATAAATGTCTAGGGGAGAAAGAGTTTGCAGTAATTTCCAGGCAGAGTGAAATGTAAGTATTGGTTCAGTTCTCTTTATATAGGCCTAGATTTACAAATTGCTATAGAGAACTAAAACTATTTGAGCAGTTGTTTTGTTTTTCCATATTCTAAGCATCCTTGGACTTGGCAAACATGCTGGGAAATGGAAATCACAACACTATATGCTAATTGAAGGGTAAAAAAACTGATAATATTGGTCTAAATTTAGATTGTTATGTTTATTTAGGAAACAGCTGAAAAAAAGTATTGATGGTTGGGAAGATTGTACTGAAACTGAAGATTTAGTAACAAAATATTCTTTCTTTTTCTTGTAGACTTATCTAAAAACAGACTGGTTGAAGTTCCGATGGAATTATGCCATTTTGTGTCACTGGAAATACTTAATCTGTATCACAATTGTATCAGAGTCATTCCTGAAGCCATCGTTAATCTGCAGATGCTGACTTACCTAAACTTGAGGTAGGTGAGCTGTAAAGGCTGTTTTCATGTTCAATGAAAAAAATGCAAAAATAATAGTTTCATTTCTGTCGGTTTTCTTTTTTCCTTTGCAATTCCTGATACTCTGGAATTAATCACATAAAAATTATTTAAGAAATATCTTTTGTAATATATTTGTAGTTCCATTTATATTATTCTTGGGACCAGACTTCCCCGAATGACAGTATGACGAGGTGTTTGGTTTTTTTGTAATGTTTTGTATTGTGTCTTTTATACTCTGTCTGTTTGGTGTGTTGTTGGCATGTTGTCTTTGAGTATTGATGTAGACTTTGGGGGAGAAAAAATAAAGGAAATGAAAGAATTAGGGTATTGGGACAAGGCATAGTCTTTGGGAGTTATTGGTCCCATGGGGTTTTGCTCCCCTACTGACGGAGCATGTTCCCTTTAACTCACTTAAGAAAGTTAAAGAGAAACACTGGCCACTCTAGCCAGACATAAAATTTGCCATCTTTATATAGCCCATTAACTTAGTTCACTGCTTCCTAAGCATGGTTCAGTGGTCCCTTTGACTCTGACTGCATAACATGGAGTAATATATTAATACTCTACATAGCCACGATATTAAGAAAATCAGTTATTTTAAGGCCTCAGTTTTTATATGTGTGTGACTGCCAATTTCTCTGGCCAGTTTTGGTACCCTGCTCCTGAATCTTTGGCACACATGTGGGATGTCAGGAGAGAAAGGAGAGCTGTTTCATCAACTTTTTCTTTACTGTAAAAACAAGACTCCAAAGTTCAAACCTGAGATTAGCCTTTACTCCAGCTGGTTGCATCATTTTGGTGTGCAAAGGATTGCAGCTGATTAGCAAGGCTTGGGCTGCATAACAAATAGAGTGAACTTAAAGTTTTGCAGCTAGAAATGGGTTTCTGTCATGTTTCCTTAGGATTGCCTGTCTTCTTTTGGGGAATTGAAGAAGTCTAGGCATGTTTTAAAATGGCCTTATCTTCTTTTTGGTTAATAAGATATAGATTACTGTTAGGATAAACTACAGGCTCATATATCCAATCTTCAATTCTGCAGGTCTCTTGGCCATCCGACCAGTTTAAATTTTGGAATTGCCTGGTAGAGCCACATAATGACTATAAATTTTGGTTAAATAGCATCCTAAGAATCTGCCTTCTCTAATCTCAACCCCCAAAGGGTACATGTTCAAGAACATGTCCATTTGGTCTGTTTACTTTGCTTACCTACTCCATTTTTCTATGTCATTTTCATCCCTGGTAGTTTGCCTGCAACAAGTCCAATAAATTTAACTTTGTGTTGTTATATGAAGTCTATATGCACTAAGAAATTTTTGGATATTGATTACATGTTCATTCTGTGATATTACAGACTACAATTTTACAAACACTGGATAATCTAATCTTAAAATTTGTATTATTTTTTAATGCATTAGTAAGATTGCTTTTGGTATGATGATTTTCATATTGAGCCTACTTGAGAGTAGAATCATATTTCTATCTCTAGGTGGGTAGAAAGAATGAATTAGAGTATGGATCTTGGGATTCTTTAAGACCAGAACAACGAGAAATCTTTGAAATTGATGATGGTTGAAACATAAGAGTTTTGTGATGAAATCCTAGAAATTTCTCTAAGAAAGGGGAAAGAAACAAAGAGGGACCACTAGGCATCCAACTGTTTAAACTTTGCTTTCTGTTTGTAATTGTTGAATTTTGTCTTGCTGCTCTCTTTTCTACCATTTATACTGGTCATTTTTGTTTTGGTTTGTTTTTCTTTACTCCTATCTCCTCCTTTGAATCTTATCATATTTAAAATTTATTCTCTTGTACTGAATCCTGTGTTCTTTGACAGAATTTGATAAATAAATGGAGAAAAAAGTATGTCTTTGTCACTTACCTCCTGGAGGCATTGTATAAGGGTATATGAAAAATGTGTGCATATCCTCTAAACTCTTTGGTAGCCAGGTACTATGTGTACATATATCATTGTTTTTGATACATCCTATCACATTTACTTTATGAATATAAATTATA
>PVIY010014265.1:0-56876 GCA_004026745.1 Myrmecophaga tridactyla | reverse complement strand
TGATTCCAATGACAGCTGTAATAATGATTCCAATTAGTCTCTTAGTCCTTTTCAGATTTTCTTTTGCCAAATGGATCAGGACTTGTGTTTCTGGAGAGGATTGCCAGGATCTTGACGTCTGCACTGGCAGCCAAATACCTCTTCTTCTCCTTGCTGCTACAATTGTCTCATTTTCCTACAACATAAATGCTTGGAGACAAGTGAATAGAGAATAATTCTCACAATTAAAAGTTTGATTTCCTATATGCATATAGTGTTTATGGCTGCTATTTAAAGAGAAGTTATAGTTACTAGAATTCGCTATAAAAATTGGTCCCAGTCCTAAGAAAATTTTCCATAAATTTCTCTGAATAATGTATTTATCATCCCAAAAATTTGGCACAAATCATCCTCTATGTATTAAACACTGATTTAGCTTGCCTGTCCATATAGTCTCAGTTATCTTCAAGTTAGAGATGGGAGGCCCCACAGTGGCCGCATCTCTTACAATTCCATAGGAATCTTTAATTATGATAATTGCTCGATCCATATGTCATAATTGCCATCCGTTCCAACTTTCTTTCCCAGCTAATAGGCAAGTATCATTTGATTCCATAGAGTTATGCATATGGGTCTCTCTAAAAATGGAGTTAACTTTAATACCATTTTTCTTCTTCCTTAAGTAGTTTTGGAATCCTTGATTCTATTGGACCTGGGAATCCTAAACTAGTATTCAGGTATTTTGGTAAAGTTGGATCTGCCCAAGTTAGGGCCTGCAGCAGAGGTGGGTTAGGAATATAAACCCAATAAGTATAATTATGTTCCTGTCCTTCAGCAATTAAAGTTATATGTCCTATAATGTACATTACCCATTTAATTATTTTCATCCCAGTCGACATGTCTGGGTTTTATTCTCTTCAAGGGAATCTAAACTGAGGTTCCGTTATCTGCAATGACAAGAGCAAACCCCCCTACCCCACACCTTTATCATGCCTGGTTTCCATAGATCATCCTTAACATCTGTCCAATAGATTGGCTGCAGCTGCAGTTCTATTTGGGTCGTATCATTTTTCTTTTCCAAATTACTAAAATGTTGTTATGCAGGAGTCTATGATGAATGATCATAAATGTTTAAAAAATTTAAAGTAAATAGTGCTTTTGCTAATTGATCTTTGGTGTACTTATTTTCACAACATCATCCTCCTGATCTCCCCCTTCTTGTTTTATGAGCATAGACTTTAGCATCCAGTTTGTTCAATTCCTTGCCCGGAGGGATTATGTGGAATTCCTGTGATATGAGTAATATGAAAAGTAGTATAAAATTTATGAAATTGCTTCCCTGTATAAACAGGACCATTGTCCATTTTATTAGATTGCGGGCATCCCATAATAGCAAAAGCATTAAGTAAATGTGATCGAACATGGCAGAAACATTCTCCAGATTGTGCTGTGGCCCATATGAAATGAGAAAAGGTGTCTATGATAATATGTACACATATTGCATATTACCGAAATGTGAAATATGAGTAACATCCATTTGTCATAATTCATTTGCTTTTTGACCTCGAGGATTAACCCCTGATGCAAATGGGAGCGTTTAAAGGTCCACTTGTTGGACAAGTCCTAACAATGTCCTGAGCTTGCTGTTTAGATAAAGACAAATTTCTTTTGCAGCCCTTTGCTATTAGTATGAGTCAGTTTGTGAAATGTGGTGGGATTTTGAATAACCCCCACAAGAATATGTGCTTGCTGATTTTGTAATGATAAAGGACCCAGAAGATTAGTATCAGCTCTTATATGCATGATAAAAAGGGGAGTAATTCAACTTTTTACTGATGTTTGTAAATGTAAAAACATTCGGGACAATTCATCTCCTTCAAATAAAGAAGCTGTCTCAATTCTGAATATGGCAGACATATTCAGAATCAGAAACAATATTAAGAGATTGTGGAAAATTCTGCAATATTTGAATTACAGCTGCTAATTCAGTGCACTGGGCTGAGGTATAAGGTGTTTTCTAACTTTGTTTTCCCTGGGGTGACATATGCAGCCTGCCCATTACTGTTACCATTAGTAAAGATGGTAATAGCTAGCGGGGAAACCCTAACTACTGTAGGCAAAATCCATTGTGTTCTTCTAGAAATTGTAAGAGTTTTGACATAGGCAAATGATTATTAATTTGTCCTTTAAAATCACTTAATGTTATTTGTCAAGAGGTATTGAAGATAAATAGATTTCACACACTATGTTATTAGAATCGTGACCTCTTAATTGATAATATCTTTGGCAACCTTTGGCTATTAAAGAAATGATTTTTTGCAAATATGTATTTGAATGTTTTTGTCAATTATTTGGTAAAAAAATCTATTTTAAAACATTGTTTTGCCAAAATAGGCCTGTGGAGATTACAAGGTAAAGAGAATAATAAAATCAACAGGTTTTTCTGGATCTGTTTGAACAAGCTTTCCTGACTGGATGTGTTGTTCAATTAATTCTAATTCTTGTTCAGCCACAGTTGTTAACTGCCTTTTGCTTAATAAATCAGAATCTCCTTATAAAATATCAAACAGGTTTTGTAACATAAAGTGTCAATAGTGACATGTACCCATAGTAAATGACCAGATTTTATAAAATGAATTCATTGGATTGATTGAAAAGGAATGCAGGGATGAGGATTCTTTATAATTGGTTGTGTGTTTTTGCTAATTTTACATTTATTGCATGCAGTTTTTATGATATTTTCCTATAATAGTGGTCAAATTCCAATTTGCTTACATAACCGGGCCCAGTTGGGTCCTCTGGGAACTGGCTAGGGACCAAGAGGCGCTTTCTGGGACTTAGATATCTTTATTAAAGTACACCTCCTTCTGGGAGGATAGCCAGTCCTCCCAGCTAGAGCGCACATTTTAACTGTGTCTCACCAAGGTCATGTGATAGCAACCTCAGCTGCATGTAATGGCAACATCGGGTGAACAGAACAGACTCCACAGGTATTTTTTCCCCTTGCATTCAGCCCTCAAATTTGATCTGCTCCCAACATAAGCCATGGTTATTTGGGGATAACTTTACTTTATACATATGTAGTTTATATAAACACTGGACAAAGCATTAAAATATTTTGGCTTAGCGGAAATTAGGTATTTATATGATTTGAATATTATTTAGTGAGTAATAGATTCATTTACAGCAATATTACTTAGATTAATAGATTACGCCACCTGGTTTGGGGCAAGAAAAGAAACAGTTTTTTTTGCCAGTATAATGATACCCAGAAGAAAATCAGTATTTTTTATACTGATAATGACATGATAAAAGTTAACATAAATTATTTTGATAAAACACAGACTCTTTGCTTTTTACACTGATTATCTAAAAAAAATTTTTATATCTTCATTAGAACAGGCTGAGAGTCCAAGAAAACATTGTCATTTTAGACTCATTAAATCTTTCTTGATTTTGACCATAATTTCCACTTTTACAAACTCTCAGCAATTATTATATTAGTTCAGGCTTTGTCCTACATTTTTCTCATTTTGTAACAGTTATTCATCTCATCTTAGGCTAAAACTATTCTCTTTTTCCTATTAATAAAAATATGTCTTCTGTATTTTTCATGCTTAAGTCGTTATTTTAAACAAATATTTTACCACATATAATTACCATCAAAATTAAATTTGTGAGAATAATGTTACTTAAAATACTTTAGTTAATGTTTCAAATATGTGTTAACTATCAATATATAGTTTTTAACAAGATTTTCAGTTTCAAAGTTCTTAAAATATATTTCTTTTTCAAATATGAATAGGAGCTAAACTCATGGCCAGTTTCCAAATTGCTGTTTGTTGAGGATCTAAGTTAACAAAAGGAGATGGGGCTACCATTCCCATTCCTTGTCACAAGATTTTATTTGTAACATTGGTATAAATTTCAGTAGAATAATTATTTAGATTAAACCAAGGTAACTTAACAGAACACTTTGAGTCAGAACTACAATCCTGAATTGCATACCCCTTAGGGGACTAACCTGTTACAGTTCCATAGTAACCATTAATGAGTACTGACTTTTGTTCTGCATTGTTCCTATTGGATATTTTCTGACTCAGGTGTATATGAATTTTTATATAAAGGCAGCTCATTAAGAACGAGCTCATAAATTAATTATTTTTTTTGCTCTGCTAAAGGTATGGTAAAGAAGCAATCTTTTAAATCTATCATAATAGAAAACAATACTTTAGGCTGAAACCAGTAACAATACTTCTGTACTAAAGAAACGAACTCTAGTGACTCTGAAGTCTTCATTGAGACTCCTGTAGTTTCTAACAATGTTTTCAACACACAGATATATTCCTCCATTCGCCCACTATGATTTCCCATTACCTTGATGCTACAAGGAAATTAAAAATTACCTTAAACTTTAAAAGACTTACAACAGTGACGTAGGTCTGTTCTTGTGGCGAATCCTCAGCGTCTGGAGACACTCAATTTCCTTGGATACTTTAACACGAAAGTGGAGTAGTCCCTTCTTAGAGTCCCTTCGTGGTCGCCATCTGTTGGCCACAGCTATGACCCTAAGGAATATTAAAGTAAAACGAGAGAGAAAGGGATCGGGGATCCGGAGACATCAGTCTTTGGACAAGTTTATTTTCAGCCAAGTACAAAATTATATACTAGCAAGAAAGGTGATAAAGTTTGTTTGCATGCAAAAGCTATACAATGCAAAAACAAGTTCCAGGAAGTAAATACTTCTAAGGCTAGGATGTTCATTTCTCTTAAACAAGTCTCTTCCACACCTCGTTGTGCTTTATCTGCATATCTCAGCTTCTATTGAAGTTCCAGATCCTAAAAGCTCAAGTCTACATCTCCTCTTAGACTTGCGTCTGCAAACTTTAGGTTAAATATCAACCTTTTAACTCCTACATATATTAGGTCTGCCCATTGCAACCACTAATACCATAATCATGTAATGGCATTTTTGGCTGAAAAAGTGGGTGATTCTTACTTTCTTACCCCTTGGATTGTTTGTTACTCACCACAGTGAACATTCCTTTTATTACCAAGGTGTTTTATACCTTTTGCAGCCTGGTACTTTGGTTTGGACCATGAGACTTTAGATTCCTTTACTTTTTTTTTTTTCCTATTTGAAATCTCTCAGCCACTGAAACTTCCCTTTACTTTTGTTGTGGTGAGCAACTAGTCTGGAACTAGTTAGGGGCTCAAGGATTCTTCTGGATTTGGAGCAGCCAACTCTTAGCTATATATCTTGGGCAAATGGACAGCCTTGGAAGTGGGATAGGAGTCTTCTCTTTGTTGAGATTGCTTGGTTGCTAACTAATTGGTTACAAAATACTGTAAGGGTATGATGCTAAGGTAGTGTAGCTAGTTAAAAGGAAAAAAAAACCCACAACATAAGTATGGCCCCCTTGGTGTGCTCACTTTGGGAGATTCAATGTTTATTCTAACATACTGCCATTGCTCAAATCGTAATTGAAACCCATTATTCAAAACTGCATTCAGAACCTTATTCATTTACTTTTGTATTATCTCCAGTACTGGAAACAGTTTTGTTATTTGAGGGTAGACTAACCTCGGGAAGTAGTTAGAAGTCATTTATAGTCAAGTCTGATAAATGAGAGATCAAGCTAATGTAATTTTGTTTTGTTTTGTTTTAATGTTATGCTCAAAAGGTTGTTTATTTTTATTTCAATAGCTTTTAAAACATTTTTTTAATTATTAGAGAAGTTGTAGGTTTATAGAAAAATGCAAAAAAAATACAGCATTCCTATATAACAACACTCACACACAGTTATCTCTATTATTAGCACTTTGGATTAGTCTGATACCATTGTTGCAATTGATGAAATATTATTATAATTAAACTATTAGCTGTAATCCATAGTTTACATTAGGTTCACTGTTGTCAGTCAGTCCTATGTTTTTTTAAAATTTTATTGAAGTAATATACATACATCCTAAAATTTCCCATTCTTTCACATTCAAATGTAAAATTCAATGGTGTTAATTATATTCCTGATGATATTCTATCATCATCACCATTCATTACCAAAAGTTTCCATCACCCCAAACAGAAACTGTACTAATTAAGCATTAACTCTCCATTCCTTACCCTTACGATGGCCCCTGATAACTTTTAATCTAGGTAGCAATGAATTTGCTTATTTTCATTATTTCCTATCAGTGAGATCTTAAAATATGTACTCTTTTGTGTCTTGCTTAGTTCACTCAGCTTGATGTTTTCAGGGTTCATCAATGCCATTGTATGTGTTAGAACTTCATTCCTTTATACAGCTGAATAATATTCCATTGTATCTATATATCACATTTTGTTTATCCATTTATCTGTTGATGCACACTTGGGTTGATTTGTGAATAATGCTGCTATGAGCATTAGTATGCAAATAGCTATTTGAGTCCATACTTTCAGTTATTTTGGGTATGTACCTAGAAGTTGGATTGCTGGGTCATAAGGTAATTCTATATTTAACTTTCTGAGGAATATCCAAACTGTGTTCCATAGCAGCTTTACCATTTTACATTCCCACCAACAATGAATGAGTATTTGTGTTTCTTCACATGCTCTCCAACACTTATTATTTTCTGTTTTTTTAATAGTACTCATTTTGGCGGGTGTGAAGTGGTATTTCATTGTGGTTTTTATTTACAGTTCTGTACTGGCTAATAATGTTTGAATATCTTTTCATGCGCTTATAGACCATTTATGTACCTTCTTTGGAGAATGTCTATTCAAGTATTTTTCCCATTTTTTAATTGGATTGTTTGTCTTTTTATTGTCAAATTGTAGGATTTCTTTATATATTCTGGATATTAAACCTTGTCAGATATGCAGTTTCCAGCATCTTGATCTTATACCCTGCCACTTTACTGAATACAGTTATTAGTTCTAGTAGTTTTTTTTTTTTTTTTTTAACATGGGCAGGCACCGGGAATCGAACCCGGGTCCTCTGGCATGGCAGGCAAGCATTCTTGCCTGCTGAGCCACTCATTGTGGCCCACCCTAGTTCTAGTAGTTTTGTTCAGGATTTTTCAGGATTTTCTATACATAGAATCATGTCATATGCAAATAGGGAAAGTTATACTTCTTCCTTTCCAACTTAGATGCTTTTTATTACCTAATTGCTCTGGTTAGAACTACCAGTATAAATGATATCTTTCTACATTTTAGGTCCCAAACCATAGTTTTATCATTATTGTGGTAGTTTGAAGATATTTTGTACCCCAGAAAAGGCCATATTCTTTTAATCCATTCTTATAGATGCAGGCCTGTTGTAAATGGGACCTTTTGATTAGGTTATTTCAATTGAGATGTGACCCACCTTATTCAAGGTGGGCTTTAATCCCTTACTGTAGTCCTTTATAGGAGATGAAAATAAGAGAAGCTTATAGAGAAAAGTCCTGGAGAAGCCAAGAGAGGGCCCACAGAGGCTTCAGAGAAAAAGCCACAGATGGAGAAGCCAGAAGTTGAAACAATGAGAGAAGGGAGAGAAGGACCCACAAATGTTGCTATATACCTGACTATCTAATAGGAAAACCCGAGCTTGCTGATAACTGGTCTTCAGAGAAGGTATTGTCCTGTTGATGCCTTAATTGGGACATTTACATGGACTTTGAACTGTAAGTTTGTAAGCTAATAAATCCCCATTGTAAAACCAACCCGCTTCTAGTATACACATTTCCTCAGTTTCATCAAGCCAAAACAATTATTTTATATGCATTTTCATTTTAGAACCTGTAAGAAGAAAACTATGGAGTTACATACCAAAAAAATACAATATAATAGTATTAGCGTTTATAATAACTCATATGCTTAATTTTACCAGAGGTCTTTATTTCTTTATGCTGCTTTGATCCCTCGTCTTTCAATCTGAAGAACTCCCTATAGTATTGCTTGTAGGGTGGGACAAGTGGTGACGAACTTCCTTAGCTTTTGTTTATCTTGGAATGTTTAATTTCCCCCTCAGTTTTGAAAGATGTTCTCATCAGATGTAACATTCTTGATTGGCAGTTTTTTCTTTCAGCACTTTAAATTATTTTGTCCCCTGGCCTTCTTTCTTCCCATGGTTTCTGATGAGAAATTGGTACTTTATCCTATTGGGACTCTCTTGTACATAATACATTACTTTTCTCTTGCAGCTTTCAGAATTCTATTCTTGTCCTTGGCTTTCAGCAGTTTGATTACTGTGTTTCTTGGCATGGTTCTCTTTGGGTTTGTTCATTTTTGGTGCCTTGGACTTGTTAAATATGCTTATTCATGTCTTTTGTTAAATTTGAGAGGTTTTCCACAATTTTTCTATCCCTTTCTTTCTTTTCCTTCTGGCTTTCCCATAATGCATAATTGGTATGCTTGATAGTGTCCTTCTGGTCTCTTAGGCTCTGTCCGCATTTGTTTTAGTTTGTTAATGTGACCAGAATTACAATATACCAGAAATGTGTTGGCTTTTATAAAGGGAATTTATTAAGTTACAAATTAACAGTTCTAAGGCCATAAAAATGTCCAAACTAAGGCATCCAGAGAAAGATACCTTGACTCAAGAAAGGCCAATGTCTGTCACATGGGAAGGCATGTGGCTAGTGTTTGCTGGTCCTTGTTCCCAGTTCCATTGCTTCCAGCTTCTGAATACAGTGGATTCCTCTCTAAGCATCTGTGGGCAAAGTTCTGGATTCTGGCTTGCTTAGCATCTCATGGGAAGGCACATGGTTTGCTGGGCTCTGCATCTCCGAACATCCATGTCTAGGTGTTGGCATTCTGAGCCTCTCCAAATGTCTGTGTCTCTGTCAGCTTTGGTTCCTGTCTAGCTTCTGTTGGCTCTCTCAGCTCCTGGTGTGTCCTGGGGCTTCTGCATTTCCATATGTGTCTGCCTCTACATCTGAGGTTTCTCCAAAAGGTTTCCCCTTCTAAAGGACTTTAATAAACTAAACATGACCCACTTTTAATGGGCAGAGTCACATCTCCATCTAACCTAAAGATCCCACCCACAATTGAGTGGGTCAGTCTCTATGAAAACAATCTAATCAAAGGTTTCTACACTAGACAATAGGTCTGGCCCCACAAAATTAGAACAGAATTAAAACATGACTTTTCTGGAAAACATTATAGTTTCAAGTTGACAGTGTTTTTTTTCTTTCTGCCCCTTGGTCTGAATCATTTCAATTGTCTAGCCTTTGAGATCACTGAATCTTTTGCTAGCTCCAAACTGCTATTGACACCCTCTAGGGAATTTTTCATTTCAGTTATTGCAGTCTTCAACTCAGTATTTCTGTTTCGGTCCTTTTTGAAAATTCTATCTCTTTATTGAGATTCTCATTGTTCATTCATCATTTTCCTGTATCCATTAGTTCCTTCCCTGGGTTTTCTTTTATCTCCTTTATCATATTGAAAATAATTTTTTAAAAGTTTTTGTTAGGTCTAAAGTCTGGTCTTCTTAATGGTTTCTGAATTTTTACTTTCTTCCTTTGGCTAACCATCATTTCCTGTTTTTTTTTTTTCTTGTAATTTTTTTTGTACACTGTACCTTTTAATATTTTAAAGTGTTAACTCTGAGATTTATTCCTTTAAACTGTCTGTTCCTGAAGTTGGTATATAGCTAATGATATGACAGAAATTTCCTTGAGTGTCAAAAGCTTAGAAAAACAAACAAAAATCTAAAAACCTTTTATAGTCATTGCAAAATGCCTCTGTATTCGCTGGTATTCTCCTTTAGAGTTTAGCTTTCCTATCAAGAAGATCAGCTCCAGGCTAATGTGAAGTATGGGGTCCTCTACATCTTCTCTGAGCCTTTGTTGTCTTGGTCCTTTGCTTAATTGAGGCCTTAGGAATTCCCTCTTTTACAGGAATTAGAATGCTCTGTCTGCTCTTATGAAATTGACTTTCTCCCTCTCCTGGACGCTCTATTATTTGTGTTAAAGCAGGTAATTCTTTGCCTTAGGCCACTTTTACTTGTGCATACATTGCTTTAGCTATCTGTAAACTTAACAGTAGGACAAGTCCTAGGAGGGTGAGTTAGTGAAGAGTTTCCTTTGTTCAGTCCTTCAGGGTGCTACCTGATAAATTGGCACCTACATACAGGCATCACAGTATAGGAATTACTCTGTTCCCTCTGAAGCGAAAGCATAATGGGAGGACAGCTGGCTCCACATCATGCTAGGGAGGGCTGGAGGAGTCCAGCAAGGGTGCCATGAGCTTCTTGTACCATTGTTAAAGCTGCATTTTCCTGATTTGGTGCTCACTCTGTTACTGCAACCCTTTTTAACTGTGTTCTGGAGTTTTGAGGGTGATGGCTTTGTCAGATTTTGCTAGTTGTTCATAGATTTTGTTGGCTTATTGGACTTTGGAGCATCTTACACCACCACCCTGGTCCTCTGGAATCCACTAAATTTGTTAGTACTGTTCTTTGTTTTTTGTTTTTAATACAACTGTTTTTTTTTAATTTCTTTTTTATTGTGAAAAATAACCTATATACCAAAAAGTAGTAAATTTCAAAGCACACAACAAGAACAGATTTCAGAATTTTGTTTGGGTTACAGTTCCACAATTTTGGGTTTTTCCTTCTACCTGCTCCAAGACACTGGAGACTAAAAGAAATGTCAGTGTAATGATTCAGCAGTCATACTCACTTGTTAAATTCTATCTTCTCTGTTATAATTCCACCTTCTCCTTTGATCTTTCTCCCCATCTTTAGGGGTATTTGGGCTATGCCCATTCTAACTGTTTCATGTTGGAAAGGGCTGTCAGTAATATGGGATGGGGGGATGGAACTAGTTGATGTTCTGGAGAGGCTAGTTCCTCTGGGTTTCAGGATTTATTTGGCCTATGAACTCATCTGGAGGTTGTAGGTTCCTGGAAAGTAATCATAGTGCATGGAACCTTTGTAGAGCCTCATATAAAGCCTTAGGTGTTTCTTTAGGGTTGGCAGGAATGGTTTTGGTTGAGGTTTGGCAAACCATGATAGTAGCAATATCTAGCTGAAGATTGCCAAAGAATAGCCTCTCAACTCTATTTGAATACTGCTTTGATATAAAAGTTAGACATTTTCTTGAATTGCTTATAAATTAGATTTAAAGACAGCTTCAAAGGAAAATTGTTTTAAACAATATTAATGAACTTTTACATTTTTTCCCATGGGAACTGATTTTGAACATATTTATTTTTATGCCTGAATTTTTTTGATTATTAAAAACATAATTGTACCTTGTATTTTTCTGAATCAAAATTAAAGGAATAACTATGATAATGTATTAAAGCTTGAGTTTGATATTGCCAAGAAATTTGGTCTTTGAATACATTAGAAGCTATTGCAGTAGACTCAGTTCTCTTTGTATTTGTTATCATTTAGAAGTAAAGCTGACTTTTAAATTTTTTACTTTATCAAATCTGGGTAGCAAAATGATTGAAGTCATTGTGGAACTGGCCAGGTTGCAGGGGTGGTACTTAGAGTAGTGCTGTACACTGCACAGTTCCTGGGACTATTTACCAGGTTTTTTAGTTTGCCGACTGCTGGAATGTGATATACCAGAACTGGAATGGCTTTTAAAAAGGGGAATTTATTAAGTTGCAAGTTTATGAAACTTGTGAAAATTGCCTAATTAAGGCATCCAGGGAAAGATACGTTGGTTCAAGAAGTCTAACGATGTTCAGGGTTTCTCTTCCAGTTGGAAACGCACATGGCAATCTCTGCTAGTTTTCTCTCCAGGAATCTTCAACAACTTCCCTGGGTTTCTGTTGGTTCTGATGGCTCTGAGCTTTTTCCAAAATGTTTCTCTCTTAAAGGGCTCCAGTAAGCAACCCCACCTTGAATGGGTGGGGACACATCTCCATGGAAACCATCTAATCAAAAGTTACCACCCACAATTGGGTGGGTCATGTCTCCATGGAAACAAGCAAAAAGATTCCATTCAGCAATACTGAATGAAGATTAAAGAACTTGGCTGTTCTGGGGTACACAAAGATTCAAACTGGCACACTAGATATTAGTGATATTCCCTGGAGTTATACAATGTGGTGGTCCTGCTGTGTTTTTTTAGTACCTTTTTATTTGCTACTATTTTCAAAATTATACATTGCCTTGGAACCTCATCTGTCATTATGATCCTATGCTTAAGGTGTTTGCACAGATAAAAATTGTACCTCTATCTAATGATCATATTTTCTTTTAGGAATCTTTAGACTTGCCTGATGGAATCCTGAGATTTCATGGTATTCAATTTGAAAGCAACAATTTTAATTAAACTTATTCATTATGAATTACACAATACCTGTTTTATTCATTGCTTTAGTATAGTATATGCCTTCTTAGTGAATTTAGTGCTTACTTTCTATAAGACACCTAAAAATAGTTTGCTGTTTTCTATGAGACACCCAAAAGCAATGTGCTTATAGATTCTGGTTCCTGGAAAGACTTTTTTAAAATCTAGTATGTGCTAATTTTTTATAAAAAGACTTTTTTTAAAAAATTAAGCCTTTTTTATTTTTATTTTTTTGCAGAATACTGTTAATGATCTAACAGTCCATCAGGCAACTCCTGAAGATCTGGTAAGATTAATAGCAAAAAGACATTTGTCAGTATTTTTTTGATACTTGATTTCTAACCTTCAGAATAGAAACCATAGGCAGTTCCTGGAAGTAGTTCAGTTGTATTTAATCTTGTTTATATGTGTATAAAATTTTCAAAAGCATACCTTCTCAATCCCTGATTTTAGCTGGGTGTATTGTACTAATCAGTGTTCTCAGAAAAACCAAATGGGAGATCATTATCTATCTGTTTGTCTGTCTGTCTATTTGTAAAAATATTAAGACATTGGTTATAGGAATTGGCTCATGCAACATAGAATTGGCAAGTCTGAACTCTCCAGGGCAGGCTGCAATTTGGGAACTCAGTGGTAGTACTGAATTCCTCAGGAGAAACTGCAAGTTGAAAACTCTGATAAGGCTGACGGTGAATTCCCCCAGAGAAGCTGGCTGGCTGAAGTAGAGATCGAAATTCTTGACTGCTGAAATCCTTTAGTTCTCCCTTTCAGATCTTTAACTGATTGGTTGATGAGATTCCTCTTACTGCTTAAGGCAGTCTCCTTGTTAATTGTAGATTTAATCAGCTGTAGATGCAATCAACTAACTTACGATTTAAACCCATAAAATAAATACCCTCATAGTAACAATCATGCCAGTGTTTGCTTAACCAAACAACTGGATAACAAAATCTAGACAAGTTGACATATGAAATTGATCATCATATATATTAAATAAGTATGTAATAGAATTTCATTAGATTGGGTTTGCAGTTTGAACCTTTCTTGTTCAATATTTCCCTGTACGTATTTATCTGTCTTTCCCTATCATTTGCATATCTACTAGCTATCATCTGTTCTCTACCTTCCTATTTTTATCTGTATTTATTTTTCTATCATCTATCATCTATGTCTCTTTCATTATTACTTCCCTATGCAAACATACTGGTCTAGTCATAATAATAATTTATACCTTAAATACACCATACCTATTCCTATCTTTTGAGCCCCCATTCATGGTAGTTTCATTCTATTTTCCTTATTTTTGATGGTTTCCCTACCATCATCCTTATCTATCTGTATCTTACCTTGCTTCCTTATCCAAATTCAACTCCTGCATTTATTTTAAGTTTCTGCTGTAGGTTTTTTTTTATAACAATTTTATTGAGATATAATTCACATACCATAAAAATGCATCTTTTTCAAGTTCATAGTACATGGATTTTGTATATTCACAGAGTTGTATAACCATCACCACTATCTAATTCTAAAACATTTTCATTATCCCACAGCAAAACCCTGTAGCCATTATTAGCATTCACTCCCCATTCTGTTCTACCCCTGAGCCCCTGTCTTTAGAATTTGACTATTTTGGACTTTCATGTAAGTGGAGTCATGTGATACATGACCCTTTGTGTCTGGCTTCTTTAACTTGGCATGTTTTCAAGCTTTATTCATGCTGTAGCAAGCTTATACTTTATTACTTTTTATTGCTGAATAAGATTCCATTGTATGGATATACCACAGTTTTTCTGTTCATCAGTTGATGGACATTTGGGTCGTTTCCAATCTTTTGCTATTGTGAATAATGTTGCTATGGACATTTGTATACAAGGTTTTTAGCGGACATATGTTTCATTTTTCTTGGTGTAGAATTGCTGGTTCATAAGGTAACTCTATGGTCAATATTTTGAGCAACTGCTAAACTGTTTTCCAAAGTGCCTGTGCCGTTTTACAATCTCACCAGCAATATGTAAGGATTCTAACTTATCCATATTCTTGGCAACACTTATTGTCTGTCATTTTGGTTTTAGTCATCCTACTGTGTGTAAACTTGTTTCTCATGATTTTTATTTGTATTTCCTTAATTACTAATGATATTGAGTATCTTCATGTACTTATTGGCCATTTGTATATTGTTTTGGAGAGATATATATTCAAATGCTTTGCTCATTTAAAAAAAAATGGGTTGTCTTATTATTCAGTTATAAGAGATTTTTATATTTTCTGAATACAGGTCCCTTATCAGATATATGATTTGTAAATATTTTCTCCCACTTTGTGGGCCTTTTCACTTTTTTGATACTATTCTTTGAAGCATAAAATTTTTAATTTTAATGAAGTCCAATTTACTAGTTTTTCTAAAAAACCATTGCTTAACCCAAGGTCATGAAAATTTGCTCTTATGTTTTCTTTTAAGAATTTTGTTGTTTTAATTCTTACATTTAAATCTATTATTTATTCTGAGTTGGTTTTTGAATGTGGTGTGAGGTAGGAATCCAACTTCATTTGTTTTCATGTAACTATCTGAGTCCCATCTTCATTTGTTAAAGACAATTCTTTCCCTATTGAATTGTCTCAACACTCAGTTTTTGAAACTCGTTTGATGCTAAACATAAGAGTTGATTTCTATTTCTTTCATTTATTTGTCTGTCCTCATGCCAATACTACTATCTTGATTGCTGTAGGTTTGTAAGACATTTCAAGTCCACTTTTGAAACTGCCTAACACTTGGTATCTCCTCTGAACAGTTAAACCTACTAACCACGTGAGGCATTGAAGAAATAGCATCTAATGCGTAGATGGTGGGCTCCCATCATCTGAAATAGGTATTTTCCTTGTTCCTGAAACATTACTTTGTAATATTTTTTCTCCTACATAGATACGTCGTCATGAAATACACAAATCGAAGAACAGGGCGCTAGCACATTGGGAACTCCAAGAAAAAGCTTTGAAGAAGAAATGGAGGAAACAGAAACCAGAAGCTTCTAATCTTGAGAAAAAAAGATTGGCTATCATGAAGGAGGTAATGCTAAACTACATTCTCTTTAAAGTTAGAGAAGAAAGAGATGAATAGGTTTCTCTCTCTTTTTTCTGCTACATTCGGTTTACATTAGAGAAACTAATTTTACTGTGACTTCCAAAAAAACAGCAGAATGGCGATCCAGAGTCTAGTGTGGTGATTTGAATTCCTGTGGCTTTGAGTTATTTAGCTTTTTGGTCTGAATTTTCTCATCTTTGAAATAGGAATGACACTACTTGCCTAAATGTGTTGTTATAAGATTTCAGAGATATAATATTTATAAAAGGATTAATATAGTCCTTGACACATAGTCAGTGCCTTATGTATATAAGTTGTATGTATATGCCTTACATATATAAGAAAAATAATTATTCTCAGTTCGACAGCAATGCTTTCAGATTACTTTGGAAAAGAATGTTTTGTGTTTATCCAATTAGTAAGCCATTTGTATTTGGCTCATCCATTTGCCAGATGTAGAGTATTTGGATAAGTAATCAGATGTTGTGTAGCAATAAACATGGGAAATAAGAGTAAACTACAGCAAAATGACTTTCTTTTATTTGGGCTGAAATCATTAGAGAAGGCACATGCCTTCTAATCTATAACATGCACCTTATTTAGTATTGAAGTTTATAGTTCTTGGCTATCTGGGTGACTTTTTTCTGTTGTTTTAAATCATAATTTTCCTTTCTTTTGAGGAATTCATTAAGTTTCTTAGTGAAATAAGGTCTTAGCTGATAATCATCAAGAAGAATTGTATTTCCCAAATAAATGTTCATATGAACTTAGTTCTTCACTGTTAAAAATATTTTGGCAATTTTAGGCAGGTCAAGTACATCTAAATATTAGGTGGTAATTCACGGTGAAAGCCCTAAGAACACATATCCAACCAGGAAGAAAGGTAGCCCCCAGCGTTCATCAAATTGTGGGCTTTCGTTTTGCCTCCCTAGTGGTTCTTGCTAGTGCCTTGAATTTCTTATACCAGTTATATATGTGGTAAAAGTAGGGGGTTGAAAGGAGATTGGTAAAAAGGGATGAGTGTAGTTCCTCTGTTTTCTTTCTGTGGTGCTGCTCACTCAGGCTCTAGTGGAATGGTTCTCAGTGCTGATTACACTTTAGAATGAGTCAGGGTTGAAGTCCTTTTCAAAAAACAAATATACCTAGGGCCCATATCTAGAGATTCTGATTTAGTTGTTTCGGAATGTGTCCCCAGCGTGGATATTCTTTAGACATTTCATAAGTATTTTAATGTGCCACCAGGTTTGAGAACCTCTGCTTTTAGTGAGATTCAGTGTTTCTATTTAATGATTTATCTTGGCTATTATCCCATGTCAGTACTTATAAATGTACCTTTCTTTTTGATAATCAGGTTTTATATATGTATATATATACACACACACACACACACATGCACACACCATAATTTATGTACCCTATCCTTTAATGGTGGACATTTTAGTTGTATATTAGAGTACAACTTAAACTTCTGTGGGGGGGGGAATAAGAGCCCAAAATATAGTGATTTAAACAAAATAGAAATTTATTTCTCGCTTATGAAACAGTTCTTAGATCAGTGGTGCTGGTAGAGGCTTCTGCCATCCTTCATTACATACTTCTATCTCTAATACAGGATGGCTGCTCCAGCTTCTTTACGGTTTCCCAGCCAGCAGGAAGTGGGAAAGAGTGTGTACTGTTCCTTTTTACTTACCATTAGAAGTTCTGGCTCATATCTGATTGGTTAGAACTTTTTCACGTGGCTGTTCCTACTTGTAAATGTGGTTGGGAAATCTAGCTGTGTACTTGGCCAAAACTTAGGAGTTCTACTAGTAAAGGAAGAAAGGATATTGGTGGACTGTTATACTTGTCACCCACAGATTGTTTCCTCTCTTGCCCCTACCAATCATATAACAAATATCCTTAAATATGTTTTTGGGTACATGTATATGTACATTTATAGGGTAAATTCTTAGAAGTAGAATTACTGAATGAAAGGATATGTATGTATCTGTTATTTTTATATTGCTGTATTTGTAATGTCTCCATTTAAGGCCATGCAATGAGAACAAAGGAGGACTCCCTCTTAGGCAGATAGCCTTAATTTGTGTATTAGAGCTACAGGACTTATCCCTCTAAAGATGGGATTCCTGGGGAAATAGGTTAATGTAAATTAAGAGAAAAATTCTTTGGGTAGCATAATCTTAGATTTCACTTGAGCTATAGGAATCAGTGAAGCTTTCACAAAGATTTTATAAATTCCAAAATTATAATAATTTCCCAAGTGTTTTTTTAATCTCATGATATTTTTACCATGAAACAAAGGGACTAGAATCAAAGGTTTCTGGTCATGTTTTTGCAGGGACCTTGACTGTAATCAAGGTTCACTGCCACTCACAAGTTTGGCTTTGTGCTCTGTAAACCCATCTGGCAAAGTTAAATATTCAGATAGGGTTGCAGATATAGGTTTACCTATTAGGAATATGGGTCTTATCAAAGAGGACTGCTAAAGAAATCTAGAGAGAGGGAGAGCAGGGAAAGCCATTAGTACATTGATCTCTGGCCACTCAAACCATCTGCCTCAAGGAGCCTAAGCAGAGAATAACAGAAGGCTTCAGGATAATGGTGATATTGGAGAACTCATAATTGATATCAAGTCTTGATATAATTAGGAAGATTATTTCTCCACAATCTGTTTTTGTAATTTACATCTCATTATTTTGATAAAAGGGTAATGCATGCTTTTGTAGATAGTACACTCTTTTTTATTCCTTACACGTTATTTTTTATTGTGAAAAATAACATACAATAAAAAAAAGTGATAAATTTCAAAGCACATCACAACAATTAGTTGTAGAACAGATTTCAGAGTTTAGTATGGGTTACAATTGCACAATTTTAGGTTTTTACTTCTAGTTGCTCCAAGACACTGGAGACTAAAAGAAATATCAATATAATAATTCAACAGTCATACTCATTTGTTGAATTCTGCCTTCTCTGTTATTACTGCACTTTCCTTTTCTCTTTCTCCCCATCTTTAGGGGTATTTGGGCTATGCCCATTCTAACTTTTTCATGTTGGAAAGAGCTGTTAACAGTATGGAATAGGGGGATGAAACTAGTTGATGTTCTGGAAAGGCTGGCCCCTCTGGGTTTCAGGACTTATCTGGCCTGGGAAGATAGCACACTCTTAAAACTTCCATTAGGAAATATTCTTCGTGTAATTTTTCTAGTATAATGAAAGCTTATATCCATTCATTCACATTCTTTCCTCAGTTCTAATTCCATGTTTCTGCAAGATGGGTAACCAGGGATGGAAATTTGATTCATGGAATAATATAAGTTGTAGCAACATTCTCAAGGATCTGTATAGTGCTATATGCTTATTCAGATGTGTGCATTCTCATAAAATTGCTATGGATTGGGGAAGTGGCTGTATCTCCATTTACACACCAGAAAACTGAGCTTATAGAGGTTAGATTTTTCTTAGTATCTCCTGATTGGGCCTAGAATCCCAGTCTTCTGGCTGCAAATGTGCACTTTACCTCATACCATTCCATAGTTTACTCCAAAATACACAAGAAACAAATTGACGAGCTTATTGTCACCAACTGAGCCAACCTGCTTGGCCATTGGGGAAAGAATGTGACTCTTACTCTTTTTTCTTCATATCCTAAAACAATAATGAGGTTATAATCCTTGTTTCAATGGTATTAAGAACTTCAGGTAAGTGTATTTGTTACCAGATGTTTCATGGAGTTGAGTCAATATTGGAAACTGGGTAGTTTCCAATTTTGAAATTCCTCTTAATTTAAGAGCGCCATCTAGTGGTAGTGAACAGAGTTGACTTGATTTTATTCTTACCTGTGTCCTTGCTTGTAGCTATGGGCCTATGTAACCTAACTTGTAAATAAGTTGAAAGTACCTAAGCAGAGGCACTCCATGATGCTATTTTGAAGTTTCCACCTCTCTAGGATAAAAAACTGACTAGTTAATAAATACGGAAACATTACATTTTTTATTTAATGCCCCCAAAACTCATATCTTACAATATGTTTTTAAGTTGTAGGTCATGAAATCATGTGAATTATGAAATCACTTTAGTAGTTGGAACACCTCTGAATTTATGGCCCAGATATTCATGTATTTAATTAGTGTCTTTCAAAATGAGGATCACAACTTGTTAATGGATTGTGTAGTCAAATTAGTGGATTGCAATCTTCACTTAAAAAAAATGAAATAGAAGTTAAAAAAATATATCAAAGTAGTTCTCATGGAGTAAGGTTAAGTTTTTGTGACACTTTTATTTTATTGTGTGTATATATATATATATTATATATATATTATATATATATTATATTATATATATATTATATATATATATAGTGTGTGCTTGTGTATGTGTGCATACTGGGTCACCATTTAATATATATTTTTTACTGTGGATTCCAGGCAAACATTGGAAAGCCACTAATTGTTGTAATATCCCCATCTACTGGTACTTCAGGATATTGCCACTGAAGGATTTTAGGGAGGTAGTTTATGGTTATTTTTATGGTCCATGCCTTTGTATGAACATTTTCTTTGTAATTTGAAAAGTACACTGTTTTTTTTCTTCCTGAATAATAATATTTATCATTAACACATGTCTAGATTCTTTCTGATCAATACCAAATGCAGGATGTATTGGAAAGATCTGATCATTTGATGGCTACAGCAAAAGGTCTATTTGCTGATTTTCCTCGTAGGCGCACAGGTAAATTATTCAATTCGAACAAAAGCTTCTTTTGCTTATTAACCGTAGCCCACAACTGACTATTTAGAAAAATTTAACATCCTTTGTCAAGCATCAAATTATTTATGTTACGACTATTCTAGCATGGATAGTATACAAGAGTTGTTAGGCTGAGATTCATTGTAGTGTTTGCATTTCACTAAGAGTATTAACTGATACAGATTACTCAGCTAAGGGCAGGTATATTGTTATCATCTACTAAAATATTTATGTTGCAATAACAGTATTCCATAAATTTAAAATGTGATTTAATTTTCAATTCATTAATGTTAATTTACCATATAATTAAAGTATTTGTGTTTACATATAATTTGCGAAAAGCTTACTTTGAAAACTAAAGCAATTTCAGTCTCTATCTAAAAGGAACTTTGCCTTTTGTTAATTATACAGAATTATTTATTTTAGTATGTGTATAATACATTGTTGATCTTAATCCCTTAAAAACAGATCATTAGTTTTTAGTTTAAGGTTTTAATCCTGACATGGCTACTAATTAGTGTGACTTTGGGCAAGTTGTTTACCATCTCTGAATTTCAATTTACTTATCTGTAAAGTAATACAGTAAGTATCTCATAGGGTTTTATGAGGAAAAAAGTAGTTAATATATGTAAAAGTATTTGAAACAGTGTCTGGTATACAGTAAGCTTTGTAGAAATGTGAGGTATTATTATTATTAAGATTTCCATTTGATCTACTTGGAAAAGAATTCTTAGATACGACACCAATAGCATGAGGAATAACAACAATAAAAAAACAGATTAATTAGACTTCATCAAAATTAAAAGTGTTTGTGCTTCAAAGGAGACCATAAAGAAAGTAAAAAGAATCCACAGAATGGGAGTAAATATTTGCAAGTCATATATCTTATAAGGGACTTATATCTAGAATATATAAAAAACTCTTACAAATTAATAATAAAAAGACAAATCACACATAAACATAGGCAAAGGCTACCCAAAGCAATTTATAGTTTTAACTCAATCCCAATAAAAATTCAGACAGCCTTCTATGTAGAAATGGCAAAGCCATCACCAAATTTATAAGGAAAGGTAAAGGGCCCAGAATAAATAAAAATATCTTGAAAAAGACAGTGTTGGAGGACTCACACTTCCAAATTTTAACACTTATTACAAAGCTACAGTACTTAAAACAGTGTAGTCCTGGCACAAGGACAGACATATAGACCAATGGAGTAGAATTGAGAGTTTAGAAAGATTGAGAGTTTAGAAAGAAACCCTCACATATATGGCCAACTGATTTTTTAAAAAGAATTTATGGATACCCCTTTATTATTTTTTTAAACAGACTTTATATTTTTAGAGCAGTTTTAGGTTTACAGAAAACTTGTGCAGTGAGTACAGAATTCTCATATATTATCCCACCCCTCCAGTTTCCTCTAACATTTTGCACTTGTGTGGCACATTTGTTCAAATTGATGGACCAGTCAAAATTGATACATTATTAGCAACTAAAATCCATATTTTATTAGGGTTCACTTTGTGTTGTACAATTCCATGGGTTTTAACAAATTTATAGTGTCATGTGTCCAACATTATGTATAATACAGAATAGTTTCATTGCCCCCCAAATGCTCTGTGCTTCACCTATTCACACCCATGCCCACAGTCCCTCAAAACCCACTGATCTTTTTACTCTATAGTTTTGCTTTGTACAGAATGGCATATACTTGAAACCACAGAGTATGTAGCATTTACAGTCTTGGCTTCTTTCACTTAGCAATATGCATTTAAGATTCCTCTATGTCTTTTGTGGCTTGGTATAGCTCATTTATTGTTAGCACTTAATTATATTCCATTGTATGGATACACCACAGTTTGCTTTTCCCATCTTTTGAAGGGCATCTTGATTGCTTCCAGTTTTTGGCAATTATGAATAAAGTTAGTATAAATATTTGTGTGCATATTTTTGCATGCATATCAGTTTTCATGTGAGTAAATACCTAGGAAGATGACTACTGGATCATATAATAAGCCTCTAATTAGCTTATTAAGAAACTGTGAGACTATCTTCCAAAGTGGCTGTACCATTTTGTATTCCTGAGACCTTTATTTTTTATTAGAGAAGTTATAGGTTTACAGGAAAATTATGCAGAAAATACAGAGTTCCCATACCCCCCCCACACACACACACATGCACAGTGCTTCCTATTGTTAACACTTTGTATTATTGTGGTACCTTTGTTACAATTGTTAATTATATTAACTATATATTATAAATAATATAAATTATTTCCTATCAGTGAGATCATACAATTTTTATCCTTTTGTGTCTGGCTTATTTTACTCAAAATATATATAACTATATATATTACATATATATAGTTAATATATTAACTATAATTATATATAATATATATTAATTATATATAATATATTAACTATAATTATATATAATATAATATATAATTATATTAACTATAATCTATAGTTTACATCAGGCTCACTGTTTGCATTGACAGTATCCTTTTGTGTCTGGCTTATTTTACTCAATATGAAGTCTTCAAGGTTCATACATGTTGTTACATTTATCAAAACTTAGTTCCTTTTTGTGGCTGAATAATATTTCCAGTATTTCTCTATTGATGGACACTTGGCTTACTTCCTTTTTTTGGCAATTTTGAATACTACCTGTATGAATATTGGTGTGCAAATATCTGTTTGAGTCCCTGCTTTCAATTCTTTTGGTTAGTAACTGTTCTAGTTTGCTAGCTGCTGGAATGCAATATGCCAGAAACAAATGACTTTTAAAAAGGAGAATTTAATAAGTTGCTAGTGTAAAGTTCTAAAACTGAGAAAATGTCCCAATTAAACAAATCTATAGAAATGTCCAATCATAGGCATCCAGGGAAAGATACCTTGATTCAAGAAGGCCGATGAAGTTCAGGGTTTCTCTCTCAAGTGGAAGGGCACATGGTGAACACAGTCAGGGTTTCTCTCTCATTTGGAAGGACATACGGCAAACATGTCATCACCTGCTAGCTTCTTCTCCTGGCTTCCTGTTTCATGACGCTCCCCGGGAGGCATTTTCCTTCTTCATCTCCAAAGGTCACTAGCTCTGGTGGACTCTGTTTCTCGTGGCTATGTCATTCTCTGCTGTCTCAGAAATCTTTCTTTCTCCAAAATGTTTCCTCTTTTATAGGACTTCAGAAACTAATGAAGACCCACCCAAGTGGGTGGAGACACGCCGCCAGCTAATCCAGTTTAACAACCATTCTTGATTAAATCACATCTCCAGGAAGATGATCTAATTACAGTTTCAGGCATTCAATACTGAATACAGATTAGAAGAAACAGCTGCCTTTACAAAATGGGATTATGATTAAAACATGGCTTTTCTAGGGTACATACATCATTTCAAACCAGCACAATTACCTAGAAATGGCATTGCTGGGTCATCTGGTAATTCTATACTTAACTTTCTGAGGAACAGCCAAACTGTTTTCAACAATAGCTGTGCCATCTTAGATTTCCACCAACAATGAACAGGTGTTCCTATATCTCCACATCCTCTCCACCACTTGTTTTCTACTTTTTTAATAGTGCCATTCTAATGGGTGTGAAATGGTACTTGTTTTGACTTTTATTTGCATTTCCATAATTGAGCATCTTTTCATGTGCTTATTTGCCATTTGTATATCTTCTTTGGAGAAATGTTTATTCCAGATCTTTTGCTCATTTTTAAATTGGGTTTTTGTCTTTTTGTTGTTGACTTGTCAGATTTCTTTGTATCTTTAGAATGTTAAACCTATTTCATATATTTGGTTTCCAAATAGTTTTTCCTATTCATGTATGTGGTTCCCAAATATTTTCTCTTATTTTTATTTTCACAATAAATTCCATTGTCATACAGCTCATTTTTGGCTTAAAGTCTAAGAAAGCATAGCCTAACACAAGGCTTCCTTATATTTTCTTTCAAGAGTTTTATAGTTTTGGTTTTTATACTTAAGTCTTGATCCATTTTGAGTTAAGTTTTGTATAAGTTGTGAGGTAGGAGCCTGCTTTCATCCTTTTGCAAATAGATATCCACTTTTCCAAGCACCGTATGTTGAAGATACTGTTCTTTCATCATTTTGTGAGCTTGGCACTCTAGTAAAAAATTAATTGGCCAGAAAGAGCATTAGCCAGCTGAATCCCCCTACCCCATAATGTAGGCCTCTCTTTTCAACATGAAGTTAGAATGGTCATTACCCAAATATCCCTAAAGATTGGGAGAAGGATCAAAGGAGAAGGAGGAGTTATAATAGAGAATATAGGATTTAACAAATGAGTATGACTACTGAATCATTATATTGATATTTCTTTTTAGTCTCCAGTGTCTTATAGCAGCTAGAAGGAAATACCTGAAATTGTAGAACTGCAATCCATACCATTATTGAAATTTGTTCTGTAACTACTTGTTAAAATGTACTTTGAAATTTACCGCTTTTTTGTATATATATTTCACAATAAAAGTGTTGAAAAATTAATTGGCCACAGATCTGTCAATTTGATTTCTTGGTCTATATGTATGTGTGTCCTTGTGCCAGTACCATGCTGTTTTGATTGCTGATTACTGTAGCTTTGTAATACGTTTTAAAATGTGAAAATGTAAGTCCTCCAACTTTGTTCTTTTTCAAAATGTTTTTAGCTATTTGGGTCACCCTACCTGCTATTTGGGTCACCCTACCCATCCCTATATATTTGATGATCCATTTCTGCAAGGAAGACTGCTTGACTTTTGATTGGGATTGATTTGAATCTGTACATTACTTTAAGTAGAATTGATTTTTTAATGATATTAAGACTTCCAGTACTTGACATGGAAAATCTTTTCATATATTTAGATCTTCTTTCTTTCTTTTAGCAATGTTTTATAGTTTTCTGTGTTTAAGTCCCTTTATATACTTGCTTAGATTTATCCTTAAATATTTGATTTTTTAGTTGCTATTGTAAATGGATTTTTTTCTTGATTTCCTCTTCAAATTGAGCAGTATTAGTGTATAGAAATACCGCTGATTTTTGCGTGTTAATCTTGTGCCCTGCCACTTTGCTGAATTCTTTTATTTCTAATAGCTTTGTTATGGATTTTTCAGAATTTTATCTAATCTATCTATTTATCTATAGATATATAGAAGCATATCATTTGCATATAGGGAAGGTTTTCTTCTTTCTTTTCAATTTGGATTTCTTTTTCTTACCTGATTACTCTGGCTAGAACTTCCAGTACAGTGTCGCATAACAGAAGTGACCATGGACATCCTGATCTTAGCGGGAAAGCTCTCAGTCTTTTACCATTGAATGTGATGTTAGCTGTGGGCTTTTCATATATATATCTTTTATCATAATGTAGATGTTTCCTTCTAGTCCTAACTTTCTAAGTGTTTTTGTCAAGAAATTATGCTGGATTTTTGTCAGATGCATTTTTTGTATCAGTCGTATTTGTTTTTTTCTTTCATCCTATTGAACTTGTTTATTATATTAACTGATTTTTATGTTCAGCCACCCTTGCATACCTAGAATAAATCCCACTTGATCATGGCATTTAATTCCTTTAATGTGTTGTTGGATTTGGTTTGCTACTATTTTGTTGAAGATAATTCTTCTTGGAATGTTTAATGAATTTCACCAGTGAATCCCTCTGGCATTTCTTTGTTGGAAGGTTATTGATTACTGATTCAATCTCTTGTTTACCTGTTGAGATATTCTCTTTTTCCTTGAGTCAGTGCAGATAATGTGTGTGTTTCTAGGAATTTGTCCATTTCATCTAGGTTATCTACTCTGTTGGCATAGATTTGTTCATCGTATCCTGTTAAAATCTTTTTTATTTTTGTGGGATTTGTAGTAATGTCCCTCTTTCATTTCTGATTTCAGTTATTTGCATCCCTTCTCTCTCTCTCTCTCTCTCTCTCTCTCTCTCTCTCTCTCTCTCTCCCCCCCCCTCTCTCCGTCCCTCCCCCTTTTCTCTGTTATTGTAGCTAAAGGTTTATACTTCTATTGATTTTTTCAAAGAGCCAACTTTTGGTTTCTTTGAGTCTCTCTCTGGTTTTTTTTTTTTTCTCCATTTCTTTCTTTGTTTTTCTTTTGCATGGACAGGTACTGGGTATCCAACCCTGGTCTCTGGCATGACAGGTGAGAATTCTGTTTCCATTTCTTTTATCTCTGTCTAGTCCTTGTTATTTCCTTCCTTCTGCTTGCTTTGGCTTTAGTTTGTTCATATTTGTCTAAATCCTCCAGTTGTGAAGTTGGGTCTCAGATTTGAGATATTTCATCTTTTTAAATGTAAGCATTTAGAGCTATGAATTTCCCCCCTTCAATACTGCCTTTGCGGCATCCTGTAAATTTTGGTATGTTGTGTTTTTGTTTTCAGTTGCCTCAAGATATTTCCCATTTTCTGTTGTGATTTCTTCTTTGACCTGTTGGTTGTTCTAAGAGTGTATTGTTTAATCTCCATGTGTTTATAAATTTTCCAGTTCTCTCTCAGTTATTGATTTCCAGCTTCATTCCTTTGTGGTTGGAGAAGATACATTGTATCATTTTAATGTTTTTGAGTTGCTGAGACTTGTTTTGTGTTCTAATGTATTTTCTATCCTGGAGAATGATCCATGTGCATGTGAGAAGAATGTGTACTCTTGTGTTTTTAGATGAAGTGTTGTTTATATGTCTGTTAGGTCTAATTGGTTTATAGTATTGTTTATTTCTTCTGTTTCCTTATTGGTCATCTGTCTAGACATTCTATCTATTATTGAAAGTGGTATATTGAAGTCTCCTATTAATGTAGAATGATCTGTTTCTCCCTTCAAATCTGTCAATAGTTTTTTCAGATATTTTGGGGCTTTATTGTTAGGGGCATATATATTTATAATTGTTATGTCTTCTTGTTGAATTAACCTGAATTAAGTAAAAAACAGTTTTTGACTTAAACTCTATATCATAAGACATTAATATAGCTAATCCAGCTGTCTTTCAGTTACTGTTTGCATGGTATGTATTTTCCATCCTTTCACTTTCAGTCGACTTTTATCTTTGAATTTAAGATGATTTTTTTGTAGTTAGTGTATAGTTGGGTCATGCTTTTATGTCCATTCTGCCAACTTTTACTTTTGATGGGAGGGTTTAATACATTTCCATTTTAAAAACTACTGATAATGCAGTACTTTCTTTTGTGCTTTTGCTATTTAGTTTTTGTAGATTCTATGCCTTTTTGAGTCTTTCTCATTTCCTTCTGTGTATATTTCTCATATATTTTCTTTGTGGTTACAGTGGGGCTTTGATTTAACATCCAAAATCTGTAACTATCACATTTATTTTGATGAATTTATTTTATTTATAAACACTGTTCCTGTACCTTCCATCTGCCCTATTTGTTGTACTTTTTATAAATTATATCACTATATATTGTAAGTTTAAAACCATAGATTTATCATCACTTTTATACATTTGTTTTAGAACCTGTAATATGTAAAAAGTGGAGTACAAACCAAAAAATATAATAGTACAGAATTTATGGAATTTATAAATACCTATACAGATTACCTTTCCCAGAGATCTTTATTTCTTTTTTGCTTCCTTAATCCACTATCTAGTGCCCTTCTCTTTCACTCTGAAGAACTCCCTTTAGCACTGCTTGTGGGGTAGGTATAGTTATGAGGAACTCCCTCATTTATCTGTTTATCAGGGAATGTCTTAATCTCTCCAGCATTTTTGAAAGACAGTGTGCTGGATATGAAATTCTTGGTGGGTAATTATTTTCTCTCAGTGCTATAAATATTTGGTCCACAGATTTCTTGCTTTTGTCTTTTCTGATTAAATTATCACTTAATCTTATTGAGATTATTTCTTTTGCAGGTTTCATAATTCTTTCCTTGTCCTTGTCATTAGACAGTTTGATTGCTGTGTGTCTGGGCATGATTCTGTTTTTGAGTTTATACGTTTTGGATTTTGTTGGGCTTCCTGAGTATGCATATTCATATCTTTCATTAAATTTGAGAAGTTTTCTTCCACTATTTCTATGAATATTCATTCTGCCATTTTCTCTCTTCTTCTGGTACTCCTTAAAGTGTCCATTGGTATACTTAATGCTGTCCCACAGGTCTCTTAGTCCTGTTCACTTTTTATAGTGTTTTTTTTTTTTTTTGCTGCTTTTCAGTTTGAATAATTTCAATTTTCTTGTCTTTGCATTCACTGATTCTTTTTTTGGCCAACCCCAGCTTTTGGAACCCTATATGAAATGTTTCATTTCAATTATTGTGTTCCTCAACTATAGTATTTATGTTTGTTTCTTTTTTAAAATTTCGATCTCTTTATTGAGATTCTCATGTTGTTCACTAATCATTTTCCTGATATCCATTAGCTCTTTTTCTAAGTTTTCCTTTATCTCCTTGAGTGTATTGGGAATTATTTTTTAAGTCTTTGTCCAATATGTCCAAAGTCTTGTCTTCTTTCTTCATGGTTAGTTTTTTCCTTGCTTCTTTGGTTGGGCCACTATTTCCTCATTCTTTGCTTGTCTTGTAATATTTTGTGGAACACTGAACATTTTAATACTTTAATGTATTAACTCTGGGGTTTAGTCTCTAAGATACCTGTTTCTTACATTTGTTTCCAGCTAGTCATTTGACAAACCCTTCTTTGAATGCTGGGAGGTAACAGAAACAATGCAAAGAACACCTTTTACTGTCTTTGCAAGTGAACTCTTTGTTCAGTGCTCTCCTTCCAGATAGCCCTCCTGTCCAGAGGTCAGCACGAGGGTAAAGTGAAGTGTCTAACTGATTTTTTGACAGTGGTGCCAACTCCGCTCAATGGGGAAATAATCTCTTCAAATGGTATTGGGAATACTGGGTATCCATATGCAGAATTCATGTACCTGAAAGAATTTAACTGAAAATGGATTAAAGACCTAAATATAAGAACTGTGACTATACAACATTTTCAGGACCTTGTGCTAGGCAATTTTACTTAGACTTTATACCAGAAGCACAAGCGACAAAGGAAAAAATAGATAAATGGAACACATTCAAAATTAAATACTTCTGCCTGTAAATTATCATGAAAATAGAAAGGCATCCTACAGAATGGGTACAAATATTTGAAAACCACATATGGTTTAATATCCAGAATATGTAAAGAAACCGTACAAGTCAATAACAAAAAGACCAACACACAATTAGAAAATGGGCAAAAGACTTGGATAGACATTTCTGTAAAGAAGACATACAAATGGCCCATATGCACATAAAAAAGAAGCTCAACAGCATTAGCTGTTACAGAAAAAGCCCATCAAAACCACCATGAAATTTTACACATTTCACACACTAGAATGGCTACTATTAAAAAAAGATGGAAAATAATATGTGGGAGAAGTGGGAAATTGGAACAGTTGTTCATTGTTGGTGAGAGTGTTAAATGGTGCAGCCTCTGTAGAGAACAGTTTGGTGGTCCTCAGAAAGTTAAGTATAGAATTATCATATGTGATCATTAGGTTCAGTTGACAGCTTGGCCCAGGTGATGGTGCCTAATTCTGTTGCTGTGGGCTTGAATCATTAGCATGTGAAATTCATCTGTCACTGATTACATCTGCAGTTGGCTAAGGGGAGTACCTTCCACATTTAGTGATATTTATCTGAATTAGCTGGAGGCTTAAAAGAGAGAGGTCAGAAAAGAGCCCAATGCAACACAGCCCAAGCAGCTCAGCATACCTAATCTCAGCACTCAAAATTCAGCCCAGAAGTTTGGAGATGCAGAAAGGAATCACCCAGGGGAAAGCAATTGGAATCCAGACGCCAGAAGACTAGCTGATGTCACCGTGTGCCTTCCCATGTAACAGCAAACCTCAGATGAAAGCTAGCGACTCTGAAGAATTGTAGATTTTTAACTAAATAAATCCCCTTTTATTAAAAGCCTATCCATTTCTGGTGTATTGCATTCTGGCAGCTTTGGCAGACTAAAAAAACATATGAAGTAGTTAAAATGGAAAATTTTTTATTGTATGTATATATATATACACCATAGACCTGTACAACACAAGCAATGAACCCTATTGTATACTATGAAATAGTTAATAGTGTAATTATAATAATATTGTTTGTGGTCAATTAGAATGAAAGTACCACACTAAAAGGTGTTAATAACAGGGAAGGCTGTATGTGGGTATATGGGAACTTTATGCTTCTTGCATAATTTTTCTGTAAAAATAAAATACAACTTTTCTCATTAAAAAAAAGGAGAGGAAAAAAATAGTCAAAGGACCTGATAGGCATTTGTCCAAGAGATACAAGATACAAGATGCCAATAAATGCATGAATAGATGCTCAACATCATCAGATATTAGGTAAATGCAAATTAAAAACATGAGATAATTGCTTCATACCCTCTAGAATGACTAGGATCAAAAAATCAGATAATATAAAGAGTTGGTGAAGATGTAGAAAAGTGGGAACCCTCATATACTGCTGGTATTTGTATAAAATGGTGTAGCCTGTTTGGAAAACGTTCTGGCAGCTCCTCAGTCAATTGAGCTTAGAGTTACCATATGACCCAGCAGTTCTGCTCCTAGTTGTTTACCCATGAGAAATGAAAACAAGTGTCCACACAAAACATTGTACACGAATGTTTATAGCAACATTACTCATAATAGTCAAAAGGTGGAAACAACCCAAATAGTCATCCATAAATGAATGTATAAACAAAGTGTGGTATTTCCATGCAATGAAATTTTTTTAATTTATTTTTTGCATGGGCAGGCACTGGGAATCGAACCTGGGTCTCTGGCATGGCAGGTGAGAAAGAACTCTGCCTGCTGAGCCACCGTGGCCTGCCCACCATGCAATGGAATTTTATTCAGCCATATAAAGTAATGAAGTATTAAAAGATGCTGCAGATTGGATGAACCTTGAAAACATTATGCTAAGTGAAAGAAGCCAGTCACTAAAGTCCACATATTATCTGAGTCTGTTAATATGAAAGTCCAGAATAGAGAAATCTATAGACAAAAAGTAGATCAGTGGTTGTTTAGAGCTAGGAGGGGAATGGATATATAGAAGAGTAATAGCTAAAGGATGTGGAGTTTCTTTTTGAGGTGATCAAAATGTCTTAAAATTGACTATGGTGATTGTCACACCTATCTGTGAATATACTAAAATCCATTGAATTGTACACTTTAAGTGGGTGAGTTGTATGCTCTTTCAGTTCACAGCTTTTTAAAAAAAAGATTTCCATGTTATGATGTAACTCTGGTGTTATATAGCACATGTGAAGTCAACTTAATCAAATTAAAGAAAATAATCATGACTTATTTCCTTCTGCAGGGTTTCCAAATGTAACAGTAGCTCCTGATTCCTCTGAGGGTCCCATTGTGTCAAAGCAAGACCCTGTCACCCAGGCCATCCTCTGTGAATCTGTGGTAGACCCTCAGGTAATGTGCCTTGCTCACAGCCATAATACTTATGTTGAAACAGTTGATGTAGGCATTGCTGTAAACATTTTAAAAGCTTCAATATCAACAAATGCAAAGTTGTGGTTGCAAGAATTCCTCTTACTCAAGTGCACTGAGTTTTCTGTGAGTAACATTTGTAGTAAATGATATATAGCTGGATAATAATAATATTTGTTCAGTGCTTACTTAGGAGGTAGGAACTGTTGCCATCCTTATTTAATAAGAAACTGAGGCTCGGAAAAAGTGACTTGTCCAAGAACACATAACTGATTAGCATCAAAGATGGGTTTCAAGCCTGGAGCATCTGCGGTTGATATCTAAAGGTTTTGAGTTGGCTCTGAGTGTTTTTTGTTGTTGTTGTTGTTATTAAATGGGTACAGAATATATTTGAATATACCTGATATTGTTGTTGCAAGAGTCAGCTGAGACAGATTATATAAAGTGTCTAGCATAATACCAAAAACATAGTTCTTAATTGTTAATCCTTTCTCATTTAGTAGTATATTTAAAAAGTAGCTGCCCAGGGATACTTGGAATTTATTGACTGATTACCTGGGAATATTTTAATATAGTAGTAAAATATCAATTCACTCTATCCTAATCTAATTGGAACCCTTAATTGATCAAAATGTATAGAGTTTTGAGATAATAAAACATTTTTTAAAAACCTATTAAGGGGGGTGGGCAATGGTGGCTCAGTGTCAGAGTTCTCACCTGCCATGCTGGAGACCCGAGTTCATTTCCTGGTGCCTGCCCATGTAAAAAAAGAAAAAACATTAAGGGATGGTGCGATGGTGGCTGAGTGGCAGAATCCTCACCTGCCATGCCAGAGACCTAGGTTTGATTCCCGGATCCTGCCCATGCCAAAAAAGAAAAAAAAAAAAAAAAGATAAAATGACCTAAAAGGAACGTAAAAATGAAAAGAAAGAAAACAACTTCTAAGAAACGACTAGGGCTCAAGGGCTCAATAGCTACTTAGTGCAATTTTCTAAATTATTTAGATCTATGACATAAAAAAAAAAGGAGTATCATCAATTAGTGTATGATCCTGGGAGATTACAAGGTCTAGAATCATCAAAGACATATTAAGTAAATTGTCATCTGTTTAGAAAGACAATTAAATCGAATGTTGCACATATTTTAGATAGTCAAAACCCACTAGCAATGCCTATAGCCAAAAACAATTTCTGTTTTCACACTTACTCAAAAGCTAGCTTTCAGATCATCGGAAATGTAATTAAGCTAGAATATTCATTGCTGTAGTATGAGCTTAGCTGAACATCTTATATTTATTTAAATAAATTATATAGCATAGTGTCCTGTTTTTTTGACAATCATACTTTAAGTACTTTCAGTCATCTGGAACATAGAAACAAGTGCATATTCATCCTAGAAGGCTAAAATAAAGCACTCATTTTATTCTGTAAAAGAGAAGAGTACATTCTCAGGCAAAAGCCTATCAAATTAATAGTAGAATTCCAAATTAAGGTTATTGATATAACCAATTGAGAGTTCTATCTCAATTTACAGCTGATAAATTAAAAAAGATGAGTTAAACTTCTCAATGTAAATCCAGAGGTAGCAGAGAGAAATGACAATGAAGGAGGGGACAGAAGACAAACAGATAAGAAGTGGACCATTATATATCAGGAGAAAAATTAATGTTATAGATAACCTTAAGTTACCAAGAAAAAATGAAATTGTAGCTGCATTACGTAAATTCTCTGGGTCCTCGTTTCTTCGTTTGAATGAGTGAGAATAAATTTATTCACTTATTCTTCATGCATTTATGTACTACCTGCAGTATTTCAGGCCCTAGTTAGATACTGAGATACTGGATGAATGAAGCATGGTCCCTGCCATAGTTGTGGGGAAGTGGCAAGAGCTGAAGTTAGAGAGAAAGGCAGTAGATCGGTCAGAAAGGGTTAAGGAACCTGAAAGCAAGAGTAGAGTCACTTGAGGATTTTAAGTAGGATGGAGTTGGGTGTACAGGTGGTTCAGTGGGACAATGCTCCCCTTTCATGTGGGAGACTTGCGTTCAATTTCTGGACCATGTATTCCCCCTCCCCCCAAAAAAAGAATGCCAAGTATATTGGGGAAAAAAAAAGGAGGATGGAGTCAAGAGATTGGCTACAGTATGGAAGTTGGAAATTTTAATGAGAAGTTTATAAGATGGCCTGACTCAAAGCAGTGTGGTAGGGGAAGGAGACAGAGGGGAAGAAGGGTAGACTAGAGAGAGATTAAAAAGAATTAGACTTGATAGGATTGGGTGACTGATTGGATGTGAGCGATGAGAAAGATAGATGACCCCTTGTTTGCTGACTTGAACATCCGAGTAGAAGATGATTCTGGATTCATGGTAATATTGGCAGGAACAAGATTTCTTGAGGAATATATGTAGAGGCTTAGAAAGATGATCAATTTTGGACATGTTGAGTATCTGTGGGATGTTGTACTAGGAATATTTTTAGGGTAGTTGGATATAAATGTTAGAGCTCGAGACATCTGAGTGGAGATAGAGACTAGAGACTGGGAAATGAATAGCATTTGGCTTGTAATTGCAGCTCTGGACTCAAATCAAATCATGCAGAAAATGGTTCAGATGAGAGGAGGAAGGTCCAAAGAGGGGTAGAAAAAGAATTAATAAAGGGAACTGGGAAGGAATGATCAGAAGGATAGACAATAAACCAAGAAAATATGGTATCATGAAGATTAAAGGGAGAATTTATCAAGAAGACTTTAAAGGAAATGAATGGTGATTAATATCTTATGAGTCAGAGAAGTCAGGAAAGGTAAAGACTGAAAAATATCTATTTGATTGAGAAACAAGTGTGCTAATGTTGACCTTGTGGAGAACAATTTGAGTGAGGTGATAGGGCAGAAGCCAAGTTTCAGGGCATGGATAGTAAATTAGAAGTGGGGATTCATTTCAAGAAGTTTGGTGGTGAAGGAGAAGAGATAGATAGTTTGAGAGGTGTGGTATCAGGGTAAGATGAGAGAGTGTTTGCCACATTTAAATGTTGATGAGGTGAAGTCAATGTAGAGAGAGAGGTTGATGATGCAAGAGAGGAGACAGTTGATTGAGTGGAAGGTGGGAGGATTTGAGTTCCAGACCATCTGGGAAGAGATTAGCTTTAGGACAAAGGACCTCTCTTCTGTTATGATAGAAGAAAGAGAAAGAGGAAGGGAGGAGAGAATAAATATATCCAATTCGTGATGTTATTTTATTGTTATATTGACATAGGCTCTCAATGAAGTAGAAGATGAAGGAGAAGAAGAAACTGTTGGTAGCCAGTCAGAAGAAAGTGAGAATGAGTTGGATAGCTCTCTAAACTGTCAGTTGACTACAGATAAGTATGTATATGTAGTATAAATATCTACACTCTCCCCTCCGCCTTTTTTACTAACATTTTTTATTGTGAAATATAACATTTATGCAGAAAAGTGATACACTTCAAAATACAGTGTAACAAGTAGTTATAGAGCAAATTTCAAAGTACGGTATGGGGCTATAGTTCCACAATTTCAGGTATTTCCTTCTAGCTGTTCCAGTACACTAGAGACTAACAAGAAATATTTAATGATTCAGTAGTCACAATCATTTGTTAAATTACACCTTCTCTGTTACAACTCCTCCCTCTTATTTGTCCCTCTCCCAATCTTCAGGGATATTTGGGCACTGATCATTCTAACTTCTTCATGTTGAAAAGGGTTATCGACATTATTGGGTAGCAGGATGCAACTAGTTGATGTTCTTGGAGAGACTGGTGCCTCTGAGTTTCTGGACTTATATGGCATAGGAACAATCTAGAGGTTTTAAATTTCTGAAAAATAAACTTAGTGAAACTTTTATAGAGGCTCAGAATACCCTGGGTTTTCTTTAGGGTTTTCAGTAATACTTTTGGTTGGGGCGTGGCATACTATGGCAATTTGCAACATATAGCAAGTTTGCATAAGAGTAACCTCCAGAAAAGCCTCTCAAGTCTACTTGAAATTGTGTAGCCACTGATACTTTATTTTATTACCTTCCTTTTCCCCTTTTTGGTCAGGAAGTATTGTTGATCCCATGATGCCAGGGCCAGGCTTATCCCTGGAAGTCTTGTCCCACTTAGCTGCGGGGGTAATGAGTTTACTCACAAAGTTGAATTTAGAGAGAGAGAGGCCACATCTGAGTAACCAAAGAGGTTCTTTGGAAAGAACTCTTAAGCGTAATTATTGGTAGGCTTAGCTTCCTCATTATAGAAATAAGTTTCATAAGAGCAAGCCTCAAGATTGAGGGTTTAGCTTATTAACTTGGGAATCCCTAATGCTTGAGAGAGTATCAGAGGTTTCCCCAGTGGTAAAGCTTAATAGTTCCATATTTTTTCTCCAGTTCCTCAAGTCCCCCAAAAGGGTTCTTTGCCAATACTTTTAAATTATCTGCTTAACATACTCTGGAATGTAACAGGGTATACAGAATAAGCTATACAGAATTATAAGATCTCATTCTCTATTCTAGGCTCCATGTGTTTAGGTTGCTTGAATGAACTGACCAGACAGGTTAAATTAGATTGTGTGCTACAGAAAATTTAAGTTTTGAACAAAATAAACATCTCTTCCTTTGGTCTTACATAGAAGGTGAAGTTCTAAAATACATTATCTTCCTTTCTACTGTGTTCTGGTACACCTCAGTCCAAACCAGATCAGCTTCATTCTCATCTAATTGAAGTCTGATCTCTTTGTCAGCTTCTTTAACTGTTGCTATATGAAGTAATGCTGACTTTCAGAGCTGCAGAACTCTGAGTCTTAGGTGTCACACGGTTACCCAAAGTACCAGGGAAATACCGGTTATACACATAGAGTGTCTGAAAATTTAGAAATAATACTTAAAGCTCAGGAATAAATGTGACTGTTATAAGAGCTTACAATCTAGGCCCTAATTTCTTTTTAAAAATATTTTACTAATAAAACAACATGCAAACATTCTTAACATACAAACATTTTATATGTGGTATACAGTCAGTGGCTCACAATAGCATCACATAGTTGTATATTCATTGCCATGATCATTTTTTTGAACATTTGCATCACTCCAGAAAAAGAAGCAAAAAAGAAAAAAGTCTTATATACCATACCTCTTACCCCTCCCTCTCATTGACCACTAGTATTTTCATTTACCCAATTTATTTTAACCTTTGTTCCCCTTATTTGTTCATTTTTTATCCATATTTATAACTCCTCTGTCCATATCCTTGTTAAAAGGAGCATCAGACACAAGGTTTTCACAATCACACCGTTGCATTGTAAAAGCTATATCCTATACAATCATCTTCAAGAAACAAGGCTACTGGAACACAGTCTACAGTTCAGGTACTTCCCTCCAGCCATTTTAATATACCATAACCTAAAAAGGGAATAGCTATATAATGCATAAGAATAACCTCCAGGATAACCTCTAGATTCTGTTTGTAATCTCTCAGCCACTGACACTTTATTTTGTCTCATTTCTCTCTTCTCCCTTTTGGTCAAGAAGGCTTTCTCAATTCCTTGATGCCAGGTCCCATCTCATCCCGGGATTTCTGTCCCGTATTGCCAGGGAGGTTTACACCCTTGGGAGTCATGTCCCACATAGAGGGGAAGGGCAGTGAGTTCACTTGCCTTACCAACTTAGAGAGAGAGGCCATATCTGAGCAACGAAAGAGGTTCTCTGGGGGTGACTCTTAAGTCTAATTTTAAGTAGGCTTAGCCTATCTTTTGCAGGAATAAGTTTCATAGCGTTAGCCCCCAAGATCAAGGGCTCATAGGTCCTAATTTCTTAATAATTATTTTCTAATAGAGACCATATAATATTAGTCTTTTTTTTTTTCCTGGCTTATTTTGTGCAATATTATGTCCTTAAGTTTCATCCACCTCATTGCATGCCTAATGACTTCATTCTATAGTTGCACAATATTCCATTGTTTATTTACACCACAGTTTACCCTCTGCTTCTCAGTTGATGTACCTTTGGCCACCTCCATTCACTGGGTATCATTAATAATGCTGCCATAAACATCAGGTGAAAGTGTCTGTTCACTCTCCCTGCTTTCAGTACTTCTGAGTATATTCCTAATAACAGAATTGCCTAATCATATGGTGACCTTATATTTAGCCTCTTGCGGAGCCATTATATTACCCTCTGGAGGGGCTACAACATTCTACTACCTTACCAACATTGAATAGGTATACCTCTCTCTCCACATTTTCTCTAGCACTTGAATTTATTTATTTTGAATCTGCAGATTTTGTTGAGATATAGTCATATAACATATATTCTACCCAAAATAAACAATGTCTCAGTAATCTCACTTGGTTGTAAAATCATCATCACTCTCAATTTTAGACAATTTTCATTGCTCCAAAGAGAAAAGTGAAAGATTGACACACCCACACCAAAGAGAACTTCCCAAACACCCCATAACTCTTGTTTTCTCCTGCCCCAAGTTATTTACCCATAGTATTATTGTGGTAATACTGAGGTATTCCTGTTGAATATAGTCCATAGAATGCATAGGTAGTTTTTCCTATATACCACTCTGTTATAACTTTTTGTACAGTGTCATACCTTTGAAGTAGTTCATGCAAAAACTTATTTTTATTTGTAGTGCTCATTGGTGAGATACATGACTTTAAACAATCCCTTTCAATCATATTCAACTTCAATATGGCACTATCACTTATAATCCCACTAATGTATTACCAACACCTCTATCCATTTCCATACATTTAAGTTCAACTTCATTAACAAGTCTGTATATATTAGGTAACCACTTCCCCTTATCTAGCTTCTGTCTATCTCTGGGCCCCCTATAGTCTACATATTAAGAGTCTGAGTTTACATTTTGTAGAGGATTCATATTAGTGAAGTCATACAGTATTTCTCCTTTTGTGTCTGGCTTATTTCACTCAGCATTATGTCCTCATGCTTCATTCATGTTGTCATATGCCTCATTCTTTCTTACTGCTATATAATAGTCCATTGTTTATATATACCTCGTTTCGTTTATCCATTCATCTGTTGGTGGATATTTGGATGGTTTCATCTTTTGGCAGTTTGTCACCATGAGCATTGGTGTGCAAATGTCTGTTTGTGTCACTGCTTTCAGATCTCCTAGGTATATACCGAGTAGTGGAATTGCCAGATTATAGGATAACTTGATATTTTGTTTTCTGAGTAACCATAAAACTGTCTTCCACAGTGACAGTACCATTATACATCTCCACCAACAGTGGGTAATTGTTCCAATTTCTCCACATCCTTTCCAACATTTGTAGTTTCCTGTTTGTTTAATGGCAGCCATTCTTATAGGTATAAGATAATATCTCCTTGTGGTTTTGATTTGCATTTCCCTAATAGCTAATGAAGATGAACATCTTTTCATGTCCTTTTTAGCCATTTGTATTTCCTCTTTGAAAAATGTCTATTCATGTCTCCTGCCCATTTTATAATTGGGTTGTTTGTTCTTTTATTGTTGAGTTGTAGGCTTTCTTTTTATATACTGGATATCTCTCCCCTTTTTTCAAATCAATTTCAAATGTTTGTTTATAGCATCATTTTTTAATCAATTAGGAGTATATTTTTATATTTTTAAAGTATTTAATTTTATGTAATTTCAAATGTACAAAAAAGTTTTAAGAATTATACAGAAAACTCTTGTATACTATTCATCCAGGTACACCAATTCTCTCTCTCTGTTCGTACACACACACACACACACACACACACACACACACACATACACATATATATTTGGGGGATACATGGTCTGGGAACTCACACATATTTTTAAAGAGTCATTTGATAGTAACTTAAATACTTCATATTCTTTTATCCCTAAATATTTCAGTGTGTATTTCCTAAGAACAAGAACATTGACTTACACAATCACAGTAAAATGTCAAAATCAGGAACTTACATTGACTTAATGCTATTATCTAATCCATACACCTTACTCATATTTCTGTAGTTGTCCCGATAGTATTCTTTATGGTCATTATGTTTAGTGATTTTCTAAATCATAGATCTCTTATTGGCTCTTTTGTTTATTGCGTTGGCCAAAAGCTACAGGACAATGTTAAATAATAGATAATGTTCATCCTTGTCTTTTTCCTGATCCTATGAAAATGCTTTCATTGTTGCCGTCTTTAGTAAAATGTGGCTTCAGTTCTTAAGTGTTTGTGCTTTACCATGTTAAGGATTTCTGTTTTTCTGAATGTTTTTTCAGAAATGAGTGTTGAATTTTGTCAAAGACTTTTTCAACATTTATAGTGATATATGAGTTTCCTCTTTAGATCTATTAATATGATACATTTATATTATGGATATCCTAATATTGAACTCTTCTTACAAAAGTCTTGAAATAAATTTCCCTTGGCCTTGTGTATTCTTTCCCTTAATGTGGTGTTAGATGTTGCTTGATAGTATTTTGTTTAGTATTCTTGCATTAATATTTTAAATAATATTGGTCTGTAATTTTTTGTGTGTGTTCAGTCTGTATCAGGTTGAGATAATAATGATATGCTTGATTTCATAAGAAGAATGAAAATTTTTCCATTTTTTTTTTAGATTCCAGAAAATGTATGTATCTTTAGGACTATTATTCTTTGAAGGTTTGATAGAATTTCTCTGTTGCTTTCTTACAGAGGTTGGGTTATCTAAGCTTTTTATTTTTTTCAGGTAAATTTTAGTAAATGAATACTTTCTTAGAAAATCATCCATTTCATCTAGGTTTTCTAATATATTTCCATAGAATTGTGTAAATAATCTCTATACTTTAAAAAAGAATTCTTCAGGGTCCGTACTTATTTCCCCTATCATTTCTTGTTTTATTTGGGTTCTGCCCTTTTTAAAAAAATTGTTGTAAATGTTTTGTCTATTTTGTTAATTTTTCAGAGAACCAGGATTTTTTTTTCAAATTTTTATTAGAGAAATTGTGGGTTTATAGAAGAATCATGCATAAAATACAAAATTCTCATATACCACCCTACTATTAACACCTTGCTTTGGTGTGTTACATTTATTACAGTTGGTGAAACCACACTTTTTTTTAACTTTCTGTGTAGTATAACACATATACAAAGCAAAGAACTAAAAAAGCAATAGTTTTCAAAGCACTCTTCAACAAGTAGTTACAGGACAGATCCCAGAGTCTGTCGTGAGTTACCATACAATACTCTCTGATTTTTCCTTCTAGGTGCTCCAGAATATAGGAGGCTAGAAGGCTTAAATATTTTTTTATCATCACAATCAAATTTTTTTCCTTCTTTTATTGTGAACAATAACATATATACAAAAAAACCCCGATAAATTTCAAAGCACAGCACCACAGTTAGTTGTAGGACATATTTCAGAGTTTGACGTGGGTTACAACTCTACAATTTTAGGTTTTTACTTCTAGCTTCTCTAAGACAGTAGAGACTAGAAGAGATATCGATTTAGTTATTCAGCATTCATATTCATTAGTTAAATCCTATCATCACTGTATAACTCCACCATCACCTTTGACCTTTACATCCCTCTCTTTAGGAGTGTTTGGGCTATAACCATACTAACTTTTTCATATTGGAAGGATCTGTCACTAATATGGGGTAGGGGGATGGAACTATCTGATGTTCTGGAGAGACATCATATGTATTGCCCTAGATGTTCTTTAGGATTGACTGGAATGGTCCTGGTTGGGGGTTGTCAGGTTATGATAGGTAACAAGGTCTAACTGAAGCTTGTGTAAGAGCAGCCTCCAGAGTAGCCTCTCAACTCTATTTGAACTCTCTCAGCCACTGATGCTTTATTAGTTACACTTCTTTTCCCCCTTTTGATCAGGATGGAATTGTTGATCCGACGGTGGCAGGGTCAGGTTCATGCCTGGGAGTCATCTCCCACGTCACCAGGGAGACTTTCACTCCTGGATGCCATGTCCCACATAGGGCGGAGGGCAATGATTTCACTTGCAGAGTTGGGCTTAGAGAGAGTGAGCCCACATCTGAGAAACAAAAGAGGTCCTCCAGAAGTAACTCTTAGGCAGATCTAAAGGTAGTTTAAGTTTCTCCACTACCTACATAAGCTTCATAGGAGTAAACTTCAGGATCGAGGGCATGGCCTATTGATTTGGGTGTCCCTAAAGTTTGACACAGTATCAGGGGACTTCCCTGTTGGTAAGGTTTAGTAGTTCCATATTCTTTCTCCCATGCCTCAAGGGACTTTGCCAAGAAAGCGCATTTTTATAATTGTACTGTTAACTATAGTCCATGGTTTAACTCAGGATTCACTCTTTGTATTGTGCAGTTTCATGGATTAAAAGATTTTTTTTATCCTATTACCATATATATAGTATAACATTTCCCGTTTTAACCACATTCAGTGGTTATGTATTTCAGTGCTGTTACTTACGTTCACAATGTCGTGTTTACCATCATGTGCTGGTTTGAAATGATGTATGTGCCCTAGAAAAGCCATGTTTTAATGCTAATGCCATTTGTAAAGGCAGCTGTTTCTTCTAATCCCAATTCAATACTCTATATTTGAAACTGTAATAGATCATCTCCCTGGAGATGTGATTCAATCAAGAGTGCTTGTTAAGCTGGATTAGGTGACGGTGTGTCTCCACCCATTCGGGTGGGTCTTCATTAGTTTCTGAAGGCCTATAAAAGAGGAAACATTTTGGAGAATGAGAGGGATTCGGAGAGAGCAGAGAAGAAGGACATAATCGCGAGAAGCAGAGAGTTCGTTAACCAGCGACCTTTGGAGATGAAGAAGGAAACACCTCCTGGGGAGCTTCATGAAACAGGAAGCCAGGAGAGAAAGCTAGCAAATGATGCCATGTTCGCCAGGTGCCCTTCCAGCTGAGAGAGAGAGAAGCCCTGACTATGTTTGCCATGTGCTTTCTCACTTGAGAGAGACCCTGAACTTCATCGGCCTTCTTGAACCAAGGTATCTTTCCATGGATGCCTTTAATTGGACATTTCTATAGACTTGCTTTAATTGGGACATTATCTTGGCCTTAGAACTGTAAACTAGCAATTTATTAAATTCCCCTTTTTAAAAGCTGTTCTGTTTCTGGTATATTGCATTCCAGCAGCTAGCAAACTAGAACACATCGCCACTATCCATTACCAAAACATTTTCTTCGAAATAATCAGGATTTTGATTTATTAATTAAAACAATTGTTTTTATGTTTTCTAACTCATCTAGTTTCGTTTTTATCCTTATTTCCTTCCTTGTACTTTCTTTAGATTTACTTTGTTATTCTTTTTATAGCTTTTTGAGTTCAGAATTTAACACATGTATTTTCATTCTTTATTATTGATTGATGAACATGTTTTTAAAACTGAATTTTTCTCAGATCATCACTTTAAATGTATACCATACATTCTAATATGCAGTATTTTTATAATTTTAGAAATTAGGGAATTTTAATATATATTTTCTCTTTTACCTATGCATTGTTTAATAGAAATTAAAAAAAAAATTCGAGGTAGGAGAGCCTCTTTTTTTTTTTATTACATTGCGTTTAGAGTATGGATTTTATTTTTTCTATTTGTAGAATTTAATGAAATTTTCTTTGTGACCTAATATATGATGAAATTTTTGCAAATGTTTCATATGTGTGCTTGAGAAGAAGGTATATTCTCTATTGACAAGGTGTGAAGTTCTGTATGTATACTCATAAGGTAAACCTTATTGATTATGTTGTTTACTTCTTCTTTATCCCTACTTATTTTTGCCACTGGCTCATACTGAAAGTAGTATATTAAAGTCTCCTATTATTAGAGTGTTTCTGTTTCTCTTTGTGTTCTTGTTTATGTGTATTTAATTGTTTGGAGTTAAATACCTTCTTCATAAAGTTGAGTGCTGTGGGTTTTTTTGGTATGAGATATCTGTAAGTGCAAATTTTTTCATTGTGAATTATGGCATTAGCATTCTAGAGTGTCCTCCTTTTAATGCTTTTTTGACTTTAGTTCTCTTTTGTCTGATATTGGCAATGAAACCTCTGCTTTCTTCTTGTCTCCAATCATCTGGCTTATCTGTGCTTATCCTTTCATTTTTAGCATTTCTGAAAGATTTATATTAGGTTTGTCTCTTGCATTTGTCAGAGTTGGGTCTTGCCTTGTTAAACAACTTGAAAATCATTTTTTTGTTGTTGGCAGTGTAAGCTTTAGCATTTATTGATATGGCTTATATCGAAGTTTGATTTCAACTTTGTCATTATTTTATAGGTTGCTATATGTTAATGTATATAATATGAATAACTTTTTCCTTTTCCTGTGATATGCTTTCTCTGTTCTTTTTTTAACAATTTCTTTAGGCATTCAGGAGGTTTGTAATTTTGTTCTAATTCTATACCTCTATTCTAAAAGGTATATGTACCTTTTATAGCACCCCTAGTCCCTTGTTTTCTTAATTAATATTTTACTGTAAGGTATGTCAATTTTAAATGCTGGTTTTTACTTCTCTCTATTGCTCATGCAATAAGGGTTATTCTATTTTGCTTCTTTCCATTCTCTTCCTCATTTTTTGTTGCATTTTTTTTGCTTTAACAATATAAAACATTTGCATATTATTATTCCATATTTAGTCCCACTTTTGTCTTAGTCTTCAAGCTACAATTAAATATCAACATTAGTCCTTTTATGATGTTTCCCTAGTTATGTTTTGGTTGGATGAAGCTCAAGATTTTTTAAGATGGGCTTTTAAATATAGTATACTCTGAGTTCTTACAAGTTAAAACGTTTTCTATGCTCTGGATATTTGAAGGAGAGCTTGGCTTTATATAAAATCTTCAGCTCGTAGTTTGTTTCCTTGAATTTCTTGAAAATGTTGCTCATCTCTTGTTTTGCATTATATATTGCTTTTGAGAAGTCTGATATGAAGATAGTTTTCTTGCCCTTACAAATAATTGATGTTTGTGCCTAGTGACTTGAGAAATTTTTCCTGTATCTCTAAACTTTAAGCATCATTAAGATACGTCTTGGAGTTTACCTTTCTAAGTCAGTTTTCCCAGGAACACAGTTCATGATGTTGATTTAGTCCTTTATTTTTTTATTTCAGGAAAATTTCCTTGGATTGTAGTTTTAAATATTAGTTCTATCACATTTTTTATTTTTATTCTTTAGGGACTCTAATATATGGAAAACTTTTTTCACCATCTTCCATATCAGCCATTTTCTCAGTAACTCTTTATTCACCTTGTAACTTAATTTTTATTTCAGAGACAGTTTTGCCTTTCTCTTTGATTTCTTTTCTGAGTACAGTTAAATCTTATTTTATTTCTTCCTGTTTTTTGTCCATTTCTGTTCTTAGTTTGGGTAGTTCTGGTTCAAGATTTCTACTTTTGAAAACCTCTGAAAATGTCAGCTATTTGGCATGTGATATTGGAAATTAAGCCTTTCGTTCTTTACTAGTTAGATAATTTGTGCATCCTTTTTTTCCTCAGTTGTAAAATGTAAGAGGTAAACCATATGACCTCTAAGGTGCTGTCTTAGTTTTGCTAGGCTGGTTTTGGCTTATACAAAAACCACAAACTGATTTTGGCTTAAACCACAGGAATTTATTGGCTCATGGTTTCAGAGGCTAGAAGGCTTATTTCTTCCCTGGATCAGTAGCATTCTGGTGGGCTGGCAGTCTTTGGGTTCCTTGGCTTTCTTGTTGCATGGTGATGCCCTTTCCTTTCTCTTCCAGTTGCATTGACTTCTGGCTTCTCATTCCTCTCTATGGCTTTGTTTCTTGATGTCTAAATTTCTTCTGCTTATAAAGGACTCTACTAATCTGGTTTAAGGCCCAATCTCATTCAGTTTGGCCACACTTTAACTCAAATAACATCTTCAAGAGAACCTATTAACAATGGTTTCACACCCACAGGAATGAAGATTAAGTACATGTCTAAATTGTGGTACATAATTCAGCCTACCACAGGTACATTCTGGTTTGAAAATTTCTATGAATATATGTTCCTCTGAACATTAAATAAATGATATTTAAGTTTTTAACCTAATCTGCAAAAGCCCCTATTGGTTCATTGATATTTCTGAGGATCAGTATATTCAGAGTGAGGGAGCAGTGATTGCAAGCATTTTTCCTCACTTTTTCCTTTGCCACTAACTAACTCATGCTGCAGACCATTGTGTTGGGAGAAGTAAGGCTCGGTTCAGGGAGGGAAGGGTGATATTACAGGCGTCTATGACAAGAAGTGAGGAAAAAATATGAGAGAAGGAAAGATAAGAAGGAAAGTTGCTGTTTCCACTAGGCTTTAGCATCTTCCTTTGGATAGGGATTTATATGTTAAGGATGTAAAATAGAGATACTGCTATTGCTAAGTTGTCTTTGAAATGATGTCCTTAGAATCTTATTGTAATTGACACTGCCATAAAATAGAATTAGTACTGATAAGTGGTTATCAGTGAAAATGGAAGGAGGTTGGATTTAGATCAAAGAATTACCCAAAGTAAATAAAATTGTATAAAACAGAGTTCTGAGTATAACACTATAAGTTTAGTGTCTTAAAATAGAGATAAATACTTTAAAGTAATTCCATATATGGATCGATTTATTTATGGAATATATATGGAATATATATATATATTTGAGCTTCTTAATTGAAAGTAGCCAAATTTAAGGTAGTTTATTAGTTTCCTGGGGTTGCTGTAACACATTACCATGAACTTGGTGACTTGAAAACAACAAAAATTTATTCTCACATTTCTAGAAGCCAGAAGTTTAAAATCAGTTTCACTGTGCTGAAATTAAGGTGTTGGCAGGGCCACCCTCCCTCCAGAGTCTTTAGGAGAGACTCTGTTCCTTGCCTTTTCCAGCTTCTAGTGGCTGATGACATTCCTCAGCTTGGGGCCATGTCATGCCAAGCTTTGCCTCCAACTTCACATTGCTTTTTGTGTATGTGTGTCAAAATCTTTCTGTTTCTCTCTTATAGGGATTTATATGATCGTATTTAGGGCCCACACTGATAATCCAGGATAACCTCTCCATCTCAGAATCCTGAATTTAATAACATGAAAAGACTGTATTTGTCATGCAAAGTAACATTCACAGGTTTCTGGGATTAAGTCATGGATATGTTTTGGGGTGCTATTTTTCAGCCTACCACATTTGGTATTGTGTTACTTTTCCTCTTGTTATTATTGTTATTATGTTTCAGATAACCTGACTCTTAAAAGTAAAGCTCATAGTAATGTGAGTTTCAGACTGATTTGAGATTTCCCCCACCCCCCAGTTTAAAAAGAATCCTCATGACTACATTCTACTTGGGATTCATCCTAAAGTGTAGACTTAGAACTAACACAAAAGAATCTTTCTGATGCTTTTATTACTATTTTTGAATGGACTATATCATGGCCCTTTTGCCAAATATATTCTATAGCAACTACAAATTCTAATATGCTGTCCATAGGTTGCTTGGAAGCAACTCTTTGAGTAAGGTTTGTGGAATCACTTGAAAAGATCCCCCTTTTTGTGCTTTTTTTTTTTTAAAAAAAAAAAACAAAACAGCTTTATTGAGGTATAAGTCACTTCAACCCATTTAAAGTGTAATAGTCAATGATTTTTAGCAGCCATCGCTGTAATCAATTTGGAACATTTCATCACCCCCAAAGAAACCCCATACTTATTAGCAGTCACCTCCTTCCCCATTTCTTCCTAACTGCATTCCTTCCAGCTCTAGGTTACTACTGATCTACATACCGTCTGTATAGATTTGGCTATTCTAGACATTTCATACATATAGAATTATGTAATATGTGGCCTTTGTGACTGGCTTCTTTCACTTAGCCTAATGTTTTCAACGTTCATCCACATTGAAGCACATATCAGTACTTCATTCCTTTTATGGCTACATAAATGAGAAATATGTGAATCAGACAATTGAAGATTAAAATATCAACTTTATCAGCAATAAAGCTGATTGTAGCTTAGGGTTTAGCCCTGCAAATAAAGGGCTTAGAAATACTAACCTTCTAAACTGTAGCTCCTCTTTCCTTTTCCATTCCTTCACCCCTATACTACCTACCCACCCCATAGAAAGAGAGTCTGTTCCAGTAAATTCACTTCAATGATGAATAGAGATTGTCTGTGCTCTGAGGACAGGCTCTTTTGTAAGAGAGAAGAACCAGAAGAGTCTGAGCCATGTATGCTTAGTTACTTTTTTCTAGAAAAAGAGAGAAGAGGATGAAAATGTGCTGCAATTCTTCAGAAAGGCCAAAGAGTCTATCTTTACGGGCCAATGTAAATAGAATCTTGGAGGGATGGCATGATGATTCCTTCTAACACTAAGTTGACAGGCATTTTGATCATCTGTCTTATCAATTAAAGTGAAAATAATTTTTTCTTTCATTATAAAAAGCTCCCTCAAAGCAAGCAGGTAAGCAGTAAGCAGCTGAAAAAATTAAATGATAGCACCTATCCATTTTAATAGCTTATTGTCCTGTAATTTATAGGTTTCTCCAGCAACTAAAGGAAGAAAATTCTGAGTTAATTAATAAATTGTGGACTGATATTCAGCAGAAGATAGCAACACAGTCACAAATAGCAACCCCTTCAGGAACTCCATCATGTACTACTCCATCGGGGGAACAAAGAGGTTTGCTATCTTTTGCATGGTTTATCACAGAGTAGTAGTCTGCTTTATTGGCTTCTTTTTGAACACAGTCATTTTTAGAGGAATGCTATTTCAGTTTGACTGTCTTAGCCTAATTGAGTAAAATATCTGATGAAGTTATCAATTGAAGTATTTACTTTTTTTTTTTTACACTTAAGATACTTTTGGAAATGTTCTTCCTTTTAGCTGCTTTGAATGCTACCGGTGCCATCAAGGGAATCCATACCAAGCTTCAGCCTGAGGAATCTAATGAGACTCTAGACTCAAGCTATATTGTAGGACAAGTGCTGAACTCGAGGAAACAAAAACAGCTGTTAAATAAAGGTTCATACCCTTAATTTACAAAGATGAATTACTAAGCATATTACTTGATACAGCTATCTTAATCTCCTTAGTAAATAGTTTTTACCCTTAAGCTTGAGTTGGATCTAATTAAATAAGAATGTTGAATATTAGCTAAAAAATGCCTCTTTCCATCCAAGTTACTCACAGAAAGATGGTTCTAGTGTACTCATTATGTGTAAACCTGGTTTGAATTGTATATGAGAATTGTATATTGAATTTTTATGAGAAAAATGGTGATAACTTTTATAAACTGTGAATAAATATCTAAAAGGTTTTTTCTAGCAGTTTTCTAGTTGTGATTTTTCCTGGACTTCAAAATAAAATGATTTTCTTCATTATTAGTGAAAAGAAAACCAGATTTGTGTGCGCCATCCAAGCAGAAGAAAACCATGTTATCAACAAGCACAACCTCTGCAGACTTACCAAGCAATAATTCCAGTCTGGATGTTCTCAAGCACATGATACACGAAGTGGAACACGAGATGGAAGAATATGAACGGTGGACAGGACGGGAGGTCACGGGACTGCAGAACAGTCAGGGGCTCACAGGCTTCACTTTGTCCCTGGTGAGCAGCCTTTGTCGCCTAGTTCGCTACCTTAAAGAGGTAAGAGCATGAGTCTATGAGAGTACCTATTTAGGGAATGGGCAGATTGTGTGGGAGTTTTTTCCTCACTACTTAATTTATTGCATCCCCCAAGTAAAGGACAATCATGCTTGAATAGCTTTGTTTAAAATACCTTTGTTTTAGATTATATGCAGTGAAAGTTTATCTTCTTTATTTCCTCTACCATTGGTTTGTATATACTCAGATAATTGATGCTGATTTTAATGTGACCTTTAATAAAATATATTCAGTATGATAAATCTGCTATAAATAAAATTATATTATGTGCTAATACTAAATACTAGTAATCACTCGTCCACTTATTACCATTTGGCAGTTATAAATTAACAAGACTACTGCATGTGTCTTCAATCTGCTGCTTTTCTTTGCATCCTACTCCCATTTTAGTTCAGTTTGCTGAGTGGCATACCTGTAATCTTAAAAAAAGGCTTATGTCTTTTATAAAGTCTTAATATTCTTCTACCCTAAGTCAGGAATCTCCAGAAGTATACTTTTATTACTCTTATTACAGGCTCAGAAGCATGCATATTTTTTAGCTAATCATTTGCTTTATGGAGCAAAACCATTTAGACCTGTTGTCATTTGTTTATTTTTTTAACAGCTTTACTGAAGTATAATCTACACACCTTAAACTACTAACTTAAAATGTACAATTAGTGGCTTTTAGTGTATTCACAGAGTTATGTAGCCATTGCTACAAACAATATTAGAACATCTTCATAACCCCATAAAGAAACCTGTACCCATTAGCAGTCACTCCTTCCTCATTTCCCCTCAATCTCTCTCTTCCCCCTGCCCCAACACTAGACAACCACTAATCCACTTTCTTTCTCTATAGATTTGCCTGTTCTGGACCTTTCATGTAAATGGAATCATACAGTATGTGGTCTTTTGTGATTGACTTCCTTCACTTGGTGTAATATTTTCAAGTTTCATTCATGTTCACTACTTCATTTCTTTTTTTTAATGGCCAAATATTATTTTATTGTATGGATATACCATATTTCATTTTTTTTACGATTTATGAGTTGATAGATAGCTGGGTTGTTTCCACTTTTTAGCTTTTATGAAAACTACTACTATAAGCATATTTTTTCCTTTGTTGCTTGTGCTTTTGCCGTCATATCTAAGAAACCATTGCTTAATTCAAGGTCATAAAGATTTATACCTTTGTTTTCTTCTATGAATGTTATGGTTTTAGCTCTTGTATGTATGTCTTTGATCCATTTTGAGCTAATTATTGTGTGCCATTTCATTCCTTTACAGTGGATATACAGTTGTTCCAGGACAATTTGTTGAAATGACTGTTCTCTTTACATTTAATTGCCTTGATAGCCTTGTTAAAAAATTAACTGTGAATGTGAGGGTTTGTTTTTGGATTCTGAATTCTAATACATTGACCTGTATTTCTGTTCTTAAGCCAGTATCACACTGTCCTGATTATTATTACTTTGTAGTGTTTTTTTTTAATTAGAGAAATTGGAGGTTTATAGAAAAATCATGCATAAAATACAGAGTTCCCACATACCTCCCTATTAGTAACACCTTGCTTTAGTGTGGTATATTTTTTACAATTCTTGAAAGAATATTTTTTTAGTTATACTATTAACAATAGCCCATAATTTACATTAGGGTTTTCTGTTTTTGTTGTACAGTCCTGTTTTGTTTTTTAATTTTATTCTAGTAACATATACACAACCTAAAATTTACCCTTTTCACTACTTTGAAATACACTATTCAGTAATACTAATTATGTTCACAATATTGTGCTGCTGTCACTACCATCCATTACCAAAACTTTTTCATCAAGTCAAATAGAAACTGTACAATTTAAGTATTACATTTTAAAATTTTATAGACTTAGAAGCATCTGCTTTTAGCTAATCATTTGCTTCACAAAGCAAAACTATTTAAACAGGTTAGCATTTTTTAAAAAGCTTTATTTTTGAATGAGCAATGCATTCACTTGATTTGAAATTCTGACATAAGAAGTGTGTGCAATGAAAAATGTAATTCTCATCCTTGACTTCCAGCTAACCTGTTTGCTTCCTTGTATCCAACTTCCATTACCATTTTCTTATGTATCCTTTTAGAGATTGTTTGTGTAGATTCAAGTAAATATTTATATGTACTTCCCTCTACTCTCTTTTACAAAAATTGTAGTTATTTAATTCTGGATATCATTATATTCACTGTTTTATTTAAATAAGGAAGACAATAAAGCAGCACATTTTGTTTAACAAATTATAATCCTTTTAATAAAATTTTAATTCTCATTACTGCCATGTATATTTCTTTGTAAACATGATTGTTCTTTGACCTATAACCTTTACGTTGAAACTTAGTTTTCAACATGTGATGGTATTGATGGAAGTTTGGTTTTTTTTTTTGTAGAGTGAGCTGCAACTGCGTAAAGAAGTAGAGATGAGGCAGCAACTGGAACAAGTATTAGGTGATCATCGAGAGCTTATTGATGCTCTGACAGCTGAAATTATTCTTCTTAGAGAGGAAAATACTACTATACAGGTACTAAGATGAGATCCCAAACTTTTCTGTGTTTAGAAGTATAAAGCATCTTTAAGAATGTAAAGACTTCTGTAGTTTCCTTCGGTTTAGTTTTGCTGATGTGATTACTCACCTTTTAATTATCAATAGTAGTTATTTATTGAGCGTTCATTGTGTGGGAGGAACTATGGTAGAATCTTGGTCTATAGAGAGATATGTAGAACAAGTCTACCATCTTTAAGGAACTTACTATTTGGTGGAGATGGCAGGATCTACATTTAAACATAACCACCAATATTATAATAGGTAATGTAAAATGAGTGTTGTGATGGCGCCTTTTAACTTTAGAATAGCAGAGTACAGCCTTTGAGGAGGCCTCTTATAATAACATCTGATGCTATTTGTGGTTGTTTACAGGATCTTCATACTAGTTAGATATGTCTTCTTGGCCTTTGTTTGGCTAATTGCTATTCTTTCTTTTTTCTCTTTTTTTTTTTTTTAAGATTTAGGCAGTATCTCTTTGGAAAACCATATTGTACCCATGCCTCTTAAGCAGTCTTCCTTTGTTTGCTTTTAGAACTCTCTGGATATTGCTGTCATTGCATTTATCAACTTGTGTTATGCTTGTATGTATGCCTGTCACTGAGACTGTTAGCTGCTTGAGAAGGTTTTGTGAGAACGTATATTTTCAATTCTTTTGAGAAGATATGCATTTCAAAGTGAATTAATTCATTCAGCAAGTTTGTATTGAAAACCTGCTGTGGGCCTGGCACTGTTCTAGGCCCAGGAAATATAATAGTGGCCAATATATAAATATTCTTGCCCTTGTAGAGCTTACATTCTAAATAAATTCTAAAAAAAAAAAAAGTGACATATATAGTAAAATGGTGGTATGTGCTATGAAGAAAAATAAGGCAGGGAAGAGGGATAAGAGTACCTAGGGAAGGAGGATGTATTGATAAACAGGGCAGGCTATGCCTCTTATAGAAGGTAACATTTGAGCAAAGCTCTGAAGGAGGTAAGGGAACAAATTTGCAGGGAATATAGCTGGCAGGCTCAAAAACATTAAGGAGACCAGTGTGGCAGGGATGTGGAATGTGGGAAAGGCCACATAATTCTCATAACTTTTAATCCTGCCTTTTTAGTGTCTTTCATATACTTGAATATTTCTCTTTTCTTTTTGCAAGTAAAAGTAATTTTGATTGTTACTTTTCCTTATTGCAAAACAGTGCATGCTTATTACAAAAACATCAGAAATATAGACAATGAAAAGAAGAGATAAAACCACCCCCGAATCCTGCTTGCTCCAAAGACCAGTGTTGAGCCTCTGTTGAAGAGCTTTCCAGATCCCTTTTTAGGTATATAGAACACTATAGCACAGTACCACATATATTCTTTATAACATAAAGAATGTCATTTAATGATTTATCTTGAACAGCTTTCTATAATCATTAAGCTAAATTCTAATAGCAATTACAATGTAAGAATACTCAATTATATAATATACCAAAGTTTATTTGCCTAATCTTATATGAGGTTTAGGTTCTTTCCGATCTTTCTCTATCCTAAACAGCATTAATGAAAGGAGAAGTATAATATAATTGCATTGATGTGGAATAATTAGAATAAGCAAATTCACAAAGTAAAAAACTAGAATATAGGTTACCAGAGGCCAGGGTCGGGGAAGAGAATGGGTAGATAATACTTAAATTATTCAGAGTTTCTATTTAGGGTGATGGAAAAGTTTTGGTAATGGATGGTGGTAGTGGTAGCAGAATGCTGTGAACATAATTAACAGCACTGAATTATATATTTGAATGTGATTAAAAAGGGAAGTTTTAGGTTGTATATGTTACTAAAATAAAAAGAAAAAATATCCATAGGACTCTACAACACAAACAGTGAAACTTAGAGCAAAACAAGGACTGTAATATAAGTATAAAAATGTTCTTTCACCAATTGTAGTAAGTGTACCATACTAATGCAGGGTGTAGTAGAGTAGTGTAGTATATCAGAACTCTGTATCTTATAACATGATTTTTGTATAAACCTACAAATTGTCTAATAAAAAAATGAAAAAACAACCGAGCATTAATTGTTTAAAGGGTTCTAGTTTAGTCTTTGTGTAATAATTTCCTTAAGGTAAATCTGCGGGAGGGAGATCAAAGGGCAATTAGCAGATGTTACAAAACCTCCAATTAGGGCGCCAGCATTAACTGTGTGGTATCCAAATAAATGCATTAGAGATTGGACCTCTGGGAAGTTTGCACATGACCTGCCTTAGATGCCTTTATGTATCCACACTTAGGTACTCTGGCCTCTGTTCCTTTGCTCAGAACAGAGCATCCCTGTGAATGTCAATTGGGTAAAGGATGTGAATGAGGGAGTGGTAATGTCTCTTTGAGCTTGGTATTCAGGTATACCTAGCTATTTCTTACTGGAAGGAGGAGAAATATTTATTAATTCATTCACTGTACATTTATGGAACAGTCACTGTTGCAAGATACCAAGCTGAGAATACAGAGGTGAATTAAATAGGAACTCTATTCTCAGGAAAATCTCTGCCTAGAGAAAGCAAAAGACTAATAACAAAACTTTACTGCAAAGTATATTAAGAGCAAAAATATAAGTTCAGTAAAACATCATCTGTTCAGAAAATATAGAAATCTGAAAATCCAAAAGGAAAATAAGAAAATTATGCATAATCTACTACCCCATTAATCTCCGCCAACATTTTAGATTTTTTTCTTTTGGGCTGTGTTGCTGATTTGTGGTCATCCTCACTGGATAAAATATCTTTGAGGACATTGCCTGTGGTCTTCATTTGCACACCTGTAGACCCTGGCAGCATCTTTTATAACTATTCTGAAATCTGTTAAACGTAAAATTCAAATGGGAATAAACAGAAGGATGGTGTTGCTATCATGAAGTGGGGAGGACTTCAGGAGGAATTTGGTTTGAGACATTTTAAGCTTGAGAAGCCTATTGAGTTCTATATGGAGATTTTGAGTAGGCCATTGCATATGTGAATATGAAATTCAGAAAAATTGGGCTGGTGATATAAAAATGTTTAGTATACTTCTTTTTTAGCAGTACCTACTATTATTTCATTGTTCTAACCACACTTGATTTTTATCAGATGTCTATATGTCTCATAATAATATCATAGTGATCTCTGTCTTACTTGCTGTCTGACATACACAATATAGTTAAAGTTGTAAGCAAATTATGTACATAATATAGAGTTTTTCTTTATTCCCTTAACATTATTGCAGATGCAATACTGTAACTCTACTATTCATATTTATCAGTTTAAATGCCTGTGTAATATTCTATTGAGTCTCTTTTTCCTGATGTATTTTTTTCTTTAAATCCGTTTATATTGAACAACATGAGGAAAAGTATACAAACCATAAAAGAACTGGTCAAATAAATTATTACAAAATTAGCACTCATGTAAACATTACATGGATCCAGAAGTGGGACATGGCTGGCACTTAGCCCCCTTTTCCCCCACTCCTGTCCAAATATAATTACTTTCCTTACTCCTTTTTTTTCCCATAAAATTTTTTTTTTGGGGGGTGAATGGTCTGGGAACTGAACCCATTCCCATAATTTGTTATTTTGAAAAATCAAAGTGTATGGAAAAATTTCAAGAATAATAAAAATAAACACTATAATAGTATAATAAACATAGACATTTTACCTTGAAATGGTAGTTGTTAACATTTTATTATTTGTTCTTCTGTTTATCTATATACTTCTTTTTTTCCTGAATTCTTTGAGAGTTAGTTATAAGCATCATGACACATAATAGCAAATAATTCGTTAGTTACCACTCTGTTAAGAACAAGGGCATTTTTGTACTTGACCACAATACAATCATTATGCTCATGAAGTTGTAATATTACTGATAGTACTAGATGCGATACTGTATTGTAATATATGGTGCATGTTCAAATTTCTCCACTTGTTCTAATGATGTCCTTTATAACTATTTTAGAAAAATTTTTGGTCCAGGAGCCAAACAAGGGTCACACATTATTTTTAGTCAGGTTGTCTCTAGCTTTTTTTTTTATAGGCTAACAGAAAAATCCTAAATAAAATAAAGGTTCCCTTAAAGCACTCTATTATTAACACCTTGAAATATTTTGGTACATTGTTATAATTAATAAAAAAATTTTTTATAATGGAACTATTTACTATAGTCCATGATTTACTATAGGGTTCACTGTGCTGTACAGTCCTATTTTTCTTAGAAAAAAAAATTATAGACCATATATACAGCCTAAAATTTTCCCTTTTAAAAGCACATTCAAATTCATAATTCAATGCTGTTAATTATGTTCATGACGTTGTGCTACCATCACCACCATGCATACCAAAAATTTTCCATCAACTCACATAGAAACTCTGTACAACTTAAGCATTAACTCTCCATTCACTACCCCATTTTGCCCTGTGACCTTTAATCTATTTTCTGACTCACAAATTTGCTTATTCAAATTATTTCATATCACTGAGGTAATCTAATAATTATCCTTCTGTGTCTGCCTTATTTCACTTAACATGTTATCTTCATCCATGTTATTCCATGTATCAGAACTTCATTCCATTTTACTGCTGAATAATATTCCATTGTATGTATATACCACATTTCATTCATCTATGCTGATAGACATTTAGGTTGCTTCCATCTTTTAACAATTGTGAAAAATGGCTCTATGAACATCAGTGTGAAAATACCTGTTTGCACCCTGTTTTCAGTTCTTTTGGGTATATACCTAGAAATGGGATTGCTGGGTCATACTGTAATTCTATGCTTAACTTCCTGAAAAACTGCCAAACTATCTTCCACAAGGGCTGCACTGTTTTACATTCCCACCAACAATGAATGAGTATTTCCATTTCTCCACATCCTCTCCAACACTTGTTATTTCCATTTTTTAAAAAAATAGTAGCCATTCTATTGGGTGACAAAAGGTATCTCATGGTGGTTTTGATTTGCATTTCTGTAGTGGCTAATGATGATGTGGAATATATTTTCACATGCTCATTGGTCATTTGTATATCTTCTTTGGAGAAATGTCTATTCAAATCTTTTGCCTTTTTTTTTTGATGTGCTTTGAAATTTATTGCTTGTTTGTACATATTGTATTTTTTATTACTTTTTTATTGTTTAAAAAATATAACAACTGTCATGGTTAGGGACACGTGTCAACTTGGCCAAGTTGTGGTACCTGTTT
>PVIY010014264.1:8873-56967 GCA_004026745.1 Myrmecophaga tridactyla | reverse complement strand
CAATGATATAGCTTTCACAATGAGACTCTGTGAATGTGAAAACCTTGTGTCTGATGCTCCTTTTAGCTACTATATCAACAGAAGAGTAGAATATATGGAATAAAAATAAATAATAGGGGGAACAAATGTTAAAATAAATTTAGTTTGAAATGCTAGTGGTAAATGAAAGCGAGGGGTAAGGGGTATGGTATGTATAATCTTTTTTTCTCCGTTATCGTTTTATTTCTTTTTCTGTTGTCTTTTTATTTCTTTTTCTAAATCGATGCAAATGTTCTAAGAAATGATGAATATGCAACTATGTGATGATATTAAGAATTACTGATTGTATATGTAGAATGGAATGATATCTTAATGTTCTTTTGTTAAGTTTTTTAATTAATAAAAAAGTTTATAAAAAAAAAAGATAGAACAGGATTTTCTAACGGAGGCCTTGCCTGTGAGGCTGATTGGATTGAATTGCACTTTAATGAAGCTGTACATTGAGTTCATAGCAGACAGACCTATGCTGGAACTGGGCTTCAGAAAGGTTTTCAGAGTAGAGAGTCCATTTGATTTAATGGGGAATATTTTGCTCAAAGGGAAGACCAACTTCTTTGAGAAGAGAGTAGGTGAATATCAGAGGATGGAAGTGATGTCAAGTTCAACAGAAAATTCTTTTACCTTGGATGCTGACTTTTAAATGAACTGAGGATGTATTTTAATTTTGTTGATATTTTCCTTCTCAAAAAAAAATCAGCTACTTGAAACATATTAACCAGCCACATCACAAAACACCCCAATAGGAATATTTGATGGCATCTTTGAAACTGTGTAGCTGTCTCAAAACTAGTCCTGTTAATAATACTAGTGGAGTTGCCTAGAAAGAAGATATCTAAGACACAAGGCGAGTAGGATTTTTATGAAAGATCTTATCTGTGTTTGTTTTTTGCAAGCAGGTTGGCTGTCGGTGACTTTACTAGATATAACTACCTGCAGGAATCTTGGCTTTTGAAAGGGGAAACCCTCAAGCTAGTTGGAGCCAGCAGAATTGAACGTTCAGTTACTCCCACAAGGCAGTTGGAAGATGTCATCCTCACTGCTTCAAAGCAGATTTTAAAGTTTATTTATTAGTTTGTATCTAAAACTGGCACTTCACATGCCAATAAATATTGTACTGTCAAGCTACAAGCCTAATATAGCTTAACTTTGTTAGTTTCTACACCAAAATGCAATGCAAAGTATTCAATCTACTCCGTAAGGGGAGCCAAGTCAGAATTTAGTAGGTGACTAAAGTTTAAACCTGTGTAGACTAAGCATGTTATTTCTAAGCTTTGTTTCCTATCATGAACTGAAATACTTTCATATCAATTTTAAGGTCAATTCTGTTGCATACCTAGGTGTTAGCTAGTTGATGTCACATAGAAGACAAATTGTGTGTTTTATCCTGTAGCATAGCTGTGCATGTTGAGGTAGAGTGTCCTGGGATGAGAGAAAATATTTAGTTTTTTAGAGAGTAATCTTTCAGGTGAAAAATTCTAACTTAAGAGAGAACAGTCCAAGCAATGGCATGGAGACAAGGATAGAAAATGTGTGTGCATGTGTTTGTATACGTGTGTGTATGTTTGTGCTTAGGGAAGAATTACAAGCTGTTCCATGCTGCAATAGCAAAAATTTCAAAATAGGAAGTGACAAGTAATGGGGAACCATTGAAGGGTTTAAAGCAAGAGAATGACATAGGTTAATGTTTTAGAAAGATCCCTCAGTTGACAGTGTGGAGGCTAGGATTGGACGGTAACAAGACGGGAGGCAGGGGAACTAATAATAATCTGTTACAGTGGTTCAGATGAAAAATTACCAGGGCCTGAACCAGGGAAGCGGTAATTGGGATAAAGAGGAAGGGTTGGAGTCAAGAAACGTTTAGAAGATAAAATTAGCAAGACTCAAGAAATGATTGGATGTCAGTGGTGAGGGAAGAGTCAAGGATGACTTCAGGTTTCTGTTTTGTATCATGAGATGTGTATTCATCAGGGACATAAGTTGATAGCAGTAGAGGTTGATTCTAGCGGACTAAACCTAAAAGGCATTTTTCAAAAAAGATATTTGGGAGGTCCCATAATTGTTGGGAGGGCTGGAGAACTAGGCTGGAGGTTATGCTTCCAGGAACCATGGCTCAAACCATTACAGCAGTGGCCTGATGCCACTGCTACTACCTATAGAACTAAACCTTGAAAACACTGGAAATTCTCTGATAACAAAGAAATGGGAGCTCCATATAGAGCCAGTATCTTCATGTTGCTCAATTCCCAATCAATGTTTCACTCAGGGCTTTCTGATTGGAGGACCCTAGTCACGTACCATGCCCTGACTACAAGGGAAACTGGCAAATAATTCTGGCTGAGGAGGCGGGGCTCATAAAATGAAAAGGCTTCCATACCTAGAAAGACTTTTCAAATAATGAGGCAGCCACAAATCTGATGCAAGTCAGGCATGTCCACCACAGATACTGCTGCTATCAACTAATGTAGAGAACACAACAGTTTGGGGATGGGATGAGGAGTTCCATTTCAGACATGCAGTTGGAGGTATCTGTAGAACATTCAGGTATAGATGTTTAGCTAGTGGTGGGATATTTGAAGCTCTTTGCATATGGGTAGCAGTTAAAATAAGAAGAATGAATGGAATGGTCGAGGGAGAGCAGGTAGAGGTAGATGAGAAGACAGGAGAATCCTGGTTATGGGAAATAACACTTCTCTGGATTTCTTAGTGCTCCTGTAAAAAGCCTTAGCCACTTCAAATACCAGAAATATGTACAATACAGAGAATGTTATTTTCACTTCCCCTAGATATATTTTACTTTTCACATTCCATGAGAAGTAGATCTGTAGCCACTTGTCTAACTAATTGCTCTGATCTAAAATGATCATAAAACTTATCTTCACTCCCCGAGAGAGTCAACTGATTACAGCCAGGGCTAGGTCCGAAGGTTAACCTCCGAAGATGCCAGGAAGAATGGAGCAACTATCTCCTTAGGTATTTTCGTTTCAAAAGATGGAGTGATCTCTAGATTGTAAAAGCCTGAGACAGGGGCTTATCTGTCCCTTGAAAAGATATGTTTGCATTCCAAAAGGTTAAGGTAAGAACAAGGATTCTTTCCAGTCCTGCCCCGAAGTAGCAAATGGGGGTTTCTCTCTCATTTCAGAAGGGAGAGGGAATGGCTGTCTCTCTCCTGTATATGAATGGAAAAAATCCATTGTTCTCCACCTCTCATCTATGGACTGAAAACCAACACCCACAAAGAAAGTTTCCATGAACTATCATTGTGTTGTCTGCGGGTCTAGGTGTGGGGGAACGATATTGCTGTGTTAGTCTGGCTGTTGATCTGGTTGTATTAATGAAGAACTATTTTTCCTGATCCAGGTGTCACATGTTTCTTTAGTATTTGTCCATATAAAGTACATAACTGTACAAGTGGAGTAAAATCCCCATTATTCTTTCTTCTTAAATATTTTTACTGTACACAACAAACATACAAACATTCTTGACATACAAACATTCTATATATGGTGTACAATCAATGGCTCACAATATCATCCCATAGTTATGTATTCATCAGCATGATCATTTTTTTGAACATCTGCATCTCTCCAGCAAAAGGAAGAAAAAAGAAAGAACTCATATATGCCATATCCCTTACTCCTCCCTCTCATTGACCACTAGTATTTTAATCTACTCAATTTATTTTAACCTTTGTGCCCTCTATTATTTGTTTATTTTTTTCTCCATTTTTTTTACTCATTTGTCCATGACATAGATAAAAGGAACATCGGACACAAGGTTTTCACAATCACATAGCCACATTATGAAAGCTATATCATTATACAATCATCTTCAAGAAACATGGCTACTGGAACACAGCTCTACAGTTTCAGGTACTTCCCTCTAGCCACTCGCATACACCATAAACTAAAAATGGATATCTATATAATGTGTAAGAATAACCTCCAGGATAATCTCTCGACTCTGTTTGGAATCTCTCAGCCATCGACACTTTGTCTCATTTCACTCTTCCCCCTTTTGGTCAAGAAGATTTTCTCAATCCCTTGATACCGAGTCCCAGCTCATCCTAGGATTTCTGTCCCATGTTGTCAGGGAGGTTTACTGTGAGTTATGTCCCATGTAGAGGGGGGAGGGCAGTGAGTTTGCTTGTTTTGTTGGCTGAGAGAGAGAGACCACATCTGAGCAACAAAAGAGGTTCTCTGGGGGTGACTCTAAGGCCTAATTTTAAGTAGGCTTAGCCTATCCTTTGTGGGGCTAAGTTTCATAGGGGTGAACCCCAGGATCAAGGGCTCGGCCTATTGATTTGGTTGTCCCCACCCTAATTCTCGACAAAACACTGGGGAACAGTAACATTTAAGTGGTGGAAGGAAGAAGAGAACATCGAAAAAGAGAGACCATAGAGGAATGGATAGAGAAGTATAGACTAACTAGGAAAATGAATTCAACGTAATGGAAACCAAAGAATCAGAATGTGTCGAGGAGGAGGGAAAACTCAATAGTGTCAAAGGCATAGAGAGGTAGCTATTGCCTTTGGCAGTTTGGAGGTTACTGGTAACTTTCGGTAAAAGCAATTTTCATAGAGCAATTTTTCGGTAGGTTAAGGTATGAATGGATATGAGGAAGGAGACATCAAAAGCAGATTTCTACTAAACCCTAGAATGAGCTGAGACTCAGCATCAAGAGATTGAAAAAACCTTCTCAACCAAAAGGGGGAAGAGTGAAATGAGACAAAGTGTCAATGGCTGAGAGATTCCAAACAGTCAAGAGGTTATCCTGGAGATTATTCTTACGCATTAAGTAGATATCACCTTGTTAGTCAAGATGTATTGGAGAGGTTGGAGGGAAGTGCCTGAAAATGTAGAGCTGTGTTCCAGCAGCCATGTTTCTTGAAGATAATTGTATAATGATATAGCTTTCACAATGTGAGTGTGTGATTGTGAAAACCTTGTGTCTGATGCTCCTTTTATCTACCTTGTCAACAGATGAGTAGAACATATGGAATAAAAATAAATAATAGGGGGGAACAAATGTTAAAATAAATTTAGTTTGCAATGATCAATGAAAGGGAGGGGTAAGGAGTATGATATGTATAAACTTTTTTTCTGTTTTCGTTTTATTTCTTTTTTTGAATAGATGCATATGTTCCAAGAAATGATCATGATGATGAATATGCAACTATGTGATGATATTGTGAATTACTGATTATATATGTAGAACGGAATGATCAAAATAGGAATGTTTGCATTTGTTTGGTGTTTTTTGGTATTTAAAAAAATAAAATAAATTTTTTTTTAAAAAAAGCAGATTTCCACTATTTTGAGAAGCTTAAGCTGAGGAGGTAAGGAGAGAAGTAGTAGGCACCTGATGAAGATTCAGAGTTAAGGAGAGTTTTTGTTGTTGTTGTTTATTTGTTTTTAATGGGAGAGACCCAAGCATGTTTAAGGCTAAGGAAAAGGCACCACAGGTTGAAATCAGAGGAGAGAGAAGGAATAATGGATGGGGCCAGGTTCTAAAAGATATTGAAGATGATGGCATTTAAGGCACAGGTGAGTGGATGGGTGAACCTTGAACATGAAGATGGAATGGGGGAAAGGATGGATGTGGATGTAGAGTTGTTTATAGAACAATTTCAGCTGAGGCTGTAAGTCATGTTCTAAGAGTAACACTATTTGAATACTTTTGTGGATTTTGCCTAGCAGGGCGCAAACACCCAAGAGCAGGAGGAGAGAAGAGTGGTTTGTAGCACCGACCCACGATTAGAGGTTTCTGGGCCTGGTGTGGCAAAATGACAAGGATGCAAAGGGAATTGGGAGTCTTAGTGGGAGAAAAGTTCAGGTGATCAAGCATGGGGTTAAGGAAAGTCAGAAAGGGAAGGATAAGGCACCAGGTAGGACTGACAGACCCAAAGAAGGCTCAGAGGGTTAGAGGGGTACATTTGAAGTGAAAGAACAAGTGCAATTAAGTGAGGGTCTGAGGGAGCAGAAAGGAGAGAAGGTTGTGGTTCGAATGAAATACTGTCGTCATAGATGTTAGAGGTGGGCAGTTGTGGGCCACACCAAAGTTCAAGATGTGCTTCTTTGGGAGTGGGTGGCTGAAGCAAAGTGGAAAAGGTATTGAGAGAGTCGAGGGACTGAGAGGTTGTTGGTTGTGTCATCTCCATGGACAATGAGAACCCCTGATAAAAGGGCAGGAAGTAGGATGGAGAGGGAGATCATGCACCAGGGGCCAATAGCAAAGAATATATAAGCATTTGCTAGGCAGACTAGGGTGGAGGGGAATGAGCAGTCTAGACAGAGGGGAAAGACTGGGAAAAGGGGTTGGAAGTGTGAAACAACTTGATCTTCTTCAGGATGGTGACACTAGTATGAGTACGGGAAGCAGCAGCAGATGAGGCTGGATTAGTAGACAGAGCAGACATAATAGAGGCTCTAATGTCCAGATGATGCAGAGCCACTGAGGAGTTATAAGTGGAATGTTGGCCTGATTCTGATTTGTATCTTAGATTTTCTAAGGGGAAGTGTGGAAAAGTCGAGTCAAGTAGGTCTGGAGGCCCAGAGACCAGTTAGAAGACTTTTCCAATGGCCTAAGCCAGTACCAGGAGAGTAACTGGCAAAGGAGGTGGAGGATGAATTCCAGAGCTATTTTAATATCACGCATGTGTTCTTGCAGCTCTATACCCTTTCACCTATTTTCAGCATGCAATACAAGGCCTTGTGGGTTTTTCCTTTCAGTCTGTGCTGTGTTATGATGCAGTTTTTCACTCCAGAAGCAGCTGTTAAGCCCCTCGAGGATGGGGTTCCTATCATTGATATCTCTACTCTGCCTGCCTTATAGACAACTTGCTTTTCTTTACTTGTTTTGTTTCCCTCTACCAAGTCCTTCAGTTAATCTGGGGTGAGAATTTGATATTTATTCTCATCTGAAAATTATGGAATCAGGTTGTTTCACTCTTGTTTTCAGTGTCCTCTTGTTTGGAGGCCCACATGTGGCAAATTGAAAAAGCTGACATGTATACGAAAGGTGAACACAGCACGTGAAACTATCCAACAGGCCCTAGTTAGCACTGTCCCTCCTTTTTAAAGGTTATTCATTGCCATTTGTGGTAAGCAGAATTCTTTTAAAAATTTTTTTATTTTTTGTTTTTTTTAATTTTGATAATGTGTTTAACTTAGCATATCCAAGGCACTATCATTTCAATATGTAATGAATACAAAAATTTATTAATGAGCTACTTTACCTTCTTTTTCCTCAAACTAAGTCTTTGGAATCCTGAGTACATTTTATACCTACAGCACATTTCAATTCAGACTAGTCACATTCCAGTGCTCAATAACCCCAGTAGCTAGTGGTTACTATGTTGGACAACACAGGTCTAGAATATTCTTTTTAACTTTTTTTGTTTTCGCTTTTTGTATTTATTTATTTATTTTAAATATTACTATTATAAACAACAAACAGACATACAAACATTCTTGACATACATACAAACATTCTTGACATGGTTACAGTCAATGGCTCACATTATCATCACATAGTTATGTATTCATCACCATGATCATTTTTTTTGAACATCTGCATCTCTCCAGCAAAAGGAAGAAAAGAGAAAAAAGAAAAAGCATATACATGATATACCCCTTACTACCCACTTTCATTGACTACTCGTATTTCAATCTACTTATTCATTTTGACCTTTGTTCCCCCTATTATTTGTTTATTTTTTATCCATATTTTTTATTCATCTGTCCATACCTAGATAAAAGGAGCATCAGACACAAGGTTTCCACAATCACACAGTCACATTGCAAAAGCTATATCATCATACAATCATCTTCAAGACACCTGGCTACTGGAACACAACTCTACATTTTCAGGCACTTCCCTCTAGTCATTCGAATACACCATAAACTAAAAAGGGGATATCTATATAATGCATAAGAATAACCTCCAGGATAACCTCTCAACTCTGTTTGAAATCTCTCAGCCACTGACCCTTTATTTTGTCTCATTTCTCTCTTCCCCCTTTCAGTCGAGACGGTTTTCTCAATCACTTGATGCTGAGTCCCAGCTCATTCTAGGATTTCTGTCCCACGTTGCCAGGGAGGTTTACACCCCTGGGAGTCATGTCCCATGTAGAGAGGGGAAGGGTTGTGAGTTTGTTTGCCATGTTGGCTGAAAGAGAGAGGCCACATCTCAGCAACAAAAGAGGTTCTCTGGGGTGACTCTTAGGGCTACTTTTAAGTAGGCTTAGCCTATCCTTTGCAGGGATAGGCTTCATAGGAACAACCCCCAAGATTAAGGGCTTGGCCTATTGATTTGGTTGTCCCCACTGCTTGCAAGAATATCAGGAATTCTCCAAATGGGGAAGTTGAATTTTCCCCCTTTCTCCCTATTTCCCCAAGGGGACTTTGCAAATACTTCTTTATTCACTGTTCAAATCACTGTGGGATTTATTGGGGGCATCACACTAAATCGGACAAACCAACTTTTTGGGTTTTTTATTGTTTTTGTGGTAAGCAGAATTCTAAGATGGCCACCAAGATTCCTGCTCTCTGGTGAACAAGCACCTTCACTTAGTTATTTAGTCAAACACCAATCTAGGTGCTCTGTGAATGGACTGTGCAGATGTAACTAAAGTCACAAATCAGTTGGCTTTAAGAATGATTGATTACCCTCAGTGGGCCTGACCCAATCAGGTGAGCTCTTAAAAGGCCCTGGGCTCTTTCTGGTGAGAGAGATTCAAGGCATGAGAAGAACTAGACATGAAGCAGATTCTCCATGAAGAGGGAGGAGGTCCTGTGGCAAGGAACATGGGTAACCTCTAGGTGCTGAGAGCAAACCTCAGCTGACAGCCAGCAAGGAATGGGGGCCTTGGCCCTACAACCACAAGGAATTAAATCCTGCCACAACTACACCAGCTTGGAAGAGGAGACTGAGCCTCAGACGAAATCAGAGCCTTGCCGACATCTTAATCCCAGCCATCGAAACCCTGAGCAAAGGACCCAGTTAACCTCTGCCTGGACTCCTGATCTGTGGAAACTGAGATAATAAATGCATGTTATTTTAAGGTACTAAGTCTCTGTTAATTTGTTATGCAGCAAAAGAAAACATTGATAGACCATTAAAGGTGTTTTCAGGGTGGCAATATTTGACATTGGTGTTGAAGAGGCATCTGATTTATTTATGGATGATTCTAAATTTAGAATTGCTGCATGTAAAAGGGAGAAAAAAAATCAGAAATCAGTGTGAAAAAGAAAACAAAACACACAAAACAAAACAAAACACCTCCTTCAATGCCTGACCCAGGCCTTTTCCATCAGCCCCACCAACCTGAAGTGATTGTTTCCTCCTCAGATATTTTATAGATGGTAACATATTTTATCACTTAATATTCTACTGTATTGTTCTCTAGTGGCTTTTTCTGTCTACTTAACTAAGCTTCAAATTCCTTGAGGGTGAGGACTTGGTCTCGTTCTTTTTTGAATCCCCCACAAGTGCTTTGTACATAGAGGCTCTAGTGTTATTTGAGTGAAGGTGAGCTTGATTAGTATGTTTTTCAAACTAACCCCCCCAGAAGTTATTCCTGGAAAGTACCTAGAATTGGGTTCCTGAGACTCTGACAAGGGGTTTTCTTTTTCGTTTTTGCTTCTTACTTTCAATTTCGAAATACGTTTAAACTTATAGGACAGTTGCAAAAATACTACATACCCCATTCAGGTAATATATCCCTACTGCTCCCCCCCCATACCCAGATCCACCAATTTTAACTTTTTGCCACATTTGCCATATTATGCTATCTATTTATTTATCAATCCATTTTATGAACACTTGAATGTAAGTTGTATACATCATGTTCCTTGAACACTTTACTTCCATTTACATTCCTTAAGAACAAGGATACTCATTTATGTCACCACCTTACATACATTTATCAAGTTTAAGCAATTTAACACTGATAAAAACCTTATACTCTTTATTCCAATTTTTTCATGTGTCCCAATAATGTCCCATTGACATTTTTTCTCCTCCCTTGTTAGATCCCATTCAGGATCATGTATTGCATTTAATTGTCATTGTCACTTTAGTTGCTCTTTCTTTTTTCCTTTTTTTTGTGGGATCATCTATACAACATAAACTTTCCCATCTCAGCAACTACCACACATACATTCATTGAGATTAATCATAATCACAATATTGCAGTACCCTTACCACCTTTCGTTACTAGAATTTCCCATCTCCCCAAACAGAAATCCTACACCCATTATGCATCAACTCTCCATTCTCCCTACCCTTCACCTCACCCTGGCAACCTGTATTCTAATTTCTGTTTCTATGAGTTTACATATTCTCCAATATTTTCTTTGTAGTTACCATGGGGCTTAAATTCAACATCCTAAATCTATACCAATCTTGTTTGCTTTGATACTGACTTAACTTCAATAGTATATGCAAACTATGTTCCTATACTCTTCTGTACCTCCACTTTTATGTAGTTCTTGTCACAAGCTACATTTTTATATGTTATGAGTCCAAAACCACTGATTTATCATTACCTTTTATGCATCTGCCTTTTAGATCCTGTAGGAAGTAAAAAGTGAAGTTACAAACCAAAAATATAATAGTACTGGAATTTATATTTACCCATGTTATTACCCTCACTGGAGATCTTTATTTCTTCCTGTGGCTTCAATCTATGGTCTATTATCTTTTCCTTTCAACCTATAGAACTCTTTTAGCATCTTTTGTAGGGTCTGTCTGGTGGTGATGAATTCCCTCAGCTTTTGTTTGTCTGGGAATGAGTTAATCCCTCCTGTTCTAGTTTGCTAGCTGCCAGAATGCAATATATCAGAAACAGAATGGCTTTTAAAAAGGGGAATTTTGTAAGTTGCTAGTTTACTGTTCTAAGGCCGAGGTAATGTCCCAATTAAAGCAAGTCTACAGAAATGTCCACTCAAAGGCATCCAGAGAAAGACACCTTGGTTCAAGAAGGCTGATGAAGCTCATGGAGAACACAGTACCAGTTTCTCTCGGTTGGAAGGGCACATGGCGAGCAAGGCATCATCTGCTAGCTTTCTCTGCGGCCTTCCTGCTTCATGAAGCTCCCCAGGAGGCGTTTTCCTTCTTCATCTCCAAAGGCCGCTGGCTTGTGGGCTCTCTGCTTCTCATGGCTATGTCATTCTTCTCTGCTCTCTCTGACTCTCTTATTCTCCAAAATGCTTCCTCTTTTATAGGACTCCAGTAAACCAATCAAGACCCACTCAAATGGGTGGAGACACATCTCCCCTAATCCAGTTTAACAACCACTCTTGATTAGGTTACATCTCCAGGGAGATGATATAATTACATACAGTATTGAATAGGGATTTTTCTGCATCTACGAAATGGGATTTTGATTAAAACATGGCTTTTCTAGGGTACATACATCCTTTCAAACCAGCACATCTCTCTTATTTCTGAAAGACAGCTTTGCCAGATATAAAATTCTTGGTTGGCAATATTTTTTGCTTTTAGCACTTTAAACATGTCACCCCACTGCCTTCTTGCCTCCATGGTTTCCAATGAGAGATTTGCACTTAATCTTATTGAGGCTCCCTTGTACCATGACTTGTTGCTTCTCTTTTGTGGCTTTCAAAATACTCTCTTTATCGTTGGCATTCAACAGTTTGATTATAGTATGCCTCAGCATGGGTTTATCATGTTTAGAATTTGTTGAGCTTTTTGGATGTGTATATTTATGTCTTATGTTAAATTTGAAGTTTTCAGCTATTACTTCCTGAAATATTCTCATTGTCCCTTTCTCTCTTCTCCCTCTGGGATTTCCGCAATGCATATGTTAGTATGCCTGATGGTGCCCCACAGGTTCCTCAGGCTCTGTTTGCTTTTCTTCATTCTTTCTTCCTTCTGCTCCTCAGACTGGATGATTTCCATTGTCTTATCATTAAGTTCCCTGATTATTTCTTCTGCCAGCTCCAATCTGTTGAACCCTTCTAGAAATTTTTAAACGTCTGTTATTGTGGTCTTCTGCTCTGGTTTGATGAGTTTTCATAATTTCCATCTCTACATTGATATTTTTGTGTTCCCTTATTGCTTTCCTGATTTCCTTTAGTTCCTTGTTCATGTTTGCCTTTAGGTCTTTGAGAATATTTAGGACCATTTTTAAAAAGTTTTTGTCTGGTGTGTCCCAGGTCTGGTCCTCCTCACTGACAGTATCTAATGCTTTAATCTTCTTTACCTGGGCCATTGCTTGCTGTTTCTTTGTATGTTTTGTAATCTTTTCTGAAACTTGGATATTTGATATTTTAATGTGTTATCTCTGAAATTTAAACTCTAGGCATCTGTTCCTTCAGCTTTTATCCAACTAGAGTTATGACTGAGTTTTCCTTGAATGGCAGGACCTAACCAAAAAAAAGCGGGGGGAGGGGGAAGAAGGAAAAAAAGAAAACACCTTTCCCAGACTTTGCAGATTGACCTGTGCAAGTGCTTTCCTTTGGGGTTTATCTATACAATGGGATGTATGGGAATAGCTGAAGGCTAAAGCATAGGGGGCTTACAGACCCTTTCTGCACCTGTGTCTTGTCTGGGGCATGCACGTGTGGCCCTAGGAATTCCCTTGTTTACTGGGTTAGGAATGTCCCCTCTTCCGTATGAAACAGTTTTCTCAGGGTCTGGAACTACATTGTCTGTCTTACAGCCAGGGATCCCTTGCCTCAGGCAGCAGGACTTGACTATTTTCCCACAGCAATCTGTGGGAGAGCTCTGTGAGCTGCCTTCTACACACAGGGCAAGTTCTGGAGCGCTGAGACCCTCAGACCACCACCAGATAGACTGAAACAAAACAGATATGCTCCCAGCATGTGCACCGGGGCGGGGCGGGCTGCCCTCTCTCTCAAGAACTGGGACTCGGATTCACACTGAGCGCATGGCCCACCAGCTCTGCTGCTTAGCCAGTGAGGGGTGGGGGGAGGGTCCAGCCAGGGAAAGAGGATATCCAACCGCTTTTTAAGTGGCCCTTTTCTTGATTCCATGCTTACCCTGTTACTACATGTTACTGCAATCCTTTAACTGATTTCTGGAGCCCTAAGAAAGATGTTTTCATCAGGGGATTTTCTCTAGTGAGCCACTGTGAGCCCCACCTTCCAGTTTTGCATGGTAGCAAAACGTATCATAACATCTTCCGACTCTTCTCTCAGGATAGGGAACTTTAAACCACAAGTATGGATGGGCCAAATGCAGCCTTCCTGATTGGGAGCATGACCTGGCATTTAACAACAATAAGAGTTTGGCTTAATTGGCTAGCACCCACTAATCAGTAAGGCCTAAACATCTGCCAGTGGAATTTGAGAAGTCTGGTTTAAAAGTTGAAAAGCTGAGTTCATTCACCACATATGGGGCACTGGTAGCAGGAGGGGAAGCACCATCAACAAAAGCCTAATTTCTAGGAGAGTTTGTGCAGTGAACTTTGTCTTTTTCACTACGTGATGTTACTCTTGATTACGGGATGGAAGAAATTACCAACATTATGATACAGGCTGAGAATTATTCTCTGTGCTCATATCCATAATTAACGGTTTGAGGACTGTCTGGAAGAAATTGAAGCGTTGCTCAAGGACTTTCTTTCTTTTTCAACGTAGTAGAAACTTTTTGAAGAAATTCACTGACCTGTTTTCTTAGATCAAGGACTAAACAAAAGGACACAGAGACCCAACTTGTTACCTCCAGTGGCTTATAACAGTTCTTGCTGATAGGAAAAGCTACCTTAAATCCTTTCTAGAACAAACTATGAGGTATAAATGAATACTAATCTTACAAAATATCTAATCAGTGGACTTGAGACTCAGGAGGATTTGTAAGAGCTCATTTGCTTATGGAAGTGGAGGTAATTCAGACTCAAACTACATGTGTGGTGCAGATAGATGGCAAGTGAATTCATTTATCATTTCCGAATTGCATCGAGCGCAATGCAATCACAGATTGTGAGGATTTGCAGACCTATTTTGTGGAAATGAAGTCACAACTCAGAAGAGAGTCATAGATTTTGAACGGTAGGAATCATATTTAACATTTTATGGCTGCCTTTGGGGTGCGAACTGTCAGGTTGTCCCTGAGTTAATTAAGTATCTACCCTATTGCTGTGGGCAGAACGATTCTGAATATCAAAACTATTTGGAAATTTCGGGCTATATAGCCAAAATCTGAGAAAATTGGGTTCATTTGGCCATGCGAATGTATCAGTCTTTTTTTCATCAAAACGCTTGAATCAATTGCTGGAGTCAGAATTATGACATGTTCAAATTGGAAACGCTTCCCCCCAACGTTTTGACGAACAGTTCAATCTTCAAAAATTCAATCACAATTTTATTTGCTTGGAATCGATGCACGACTAGTAATTCTCAGCCTTGTAAGTATTCATTTTCGTATGAATAAAGCTGATGTAAACTTTTTAAGCCTCCTTTGACATTTCTATTAAAATCTACATTATTGGCCAGGTAACAGGTTACACTTGGCACTTTGCACTTTGGCACAAATGGATGTGCTTTTTAAACCTTATGCTTCACTATTTAAAAACAAAACGAAACAAAACGAAACGAAACCAAACCAAACGAACAAAACAAAACTTGGACGCTCCTGCCCTAGACGGTGCCCTAGCTAGCCCGAGTCAGGTTGACAGGGTTGCTCGCATGCGCTGTCGACGCAATCGTGTTTGTCGCAATGGGCCCTGCGCGGAAGGTTACACAAGAGCAATCGACTTTGATTATAGTCATTTTGTCTGTAGCGCTGGTTACCGCGCTACCTCCGCACTGGTACTTGATTGTAACAGAAAGTAGTTCCGGCCCGTGTTGTTTCGGCCGAGGAGCAGTAGCCGCCATTTCAAGACTGTGAGAGGTAGATGGCCAACCAGAGTTCCTAAGGTTTGAAGTCTGTAACTGCTGCCGCTGTTTAAGCCTTCCAAAGTACTGGTACGGCTGTTACCCTCTTACCACTACCTCCAGAAACATTCTTGCTAGTAGCGGCGGCAGCGGGACCCACTTACCCCTCCTCGCCCTCCCCAAAGAAGCTCCAGATGGCGTCTTCCGTGGGCAACGTGGCCGACAGCACAGGTACCGGTGTCGCGTTCTACCTTGGCAGACGCCCCTTCGGGGTCTCGTGCTGTTTTCCCCCTCTCCTCCCTCCCTCCCTCCCTTCTAGCCACCCCCGTTACATCAGTGGTATTGCGTTAGCTTGTCGTGGTCTACCAGCATCTGATCGGTTTTTCCTCCGTCTTCTCCTCCTTAAGCATTTCTTCCTCTTTCCTTTCTCGCTTGTTTTCTGCTTCCTTGTTTCCCTTTTCAATCCCATAAATGTTCTAGCCTTCTACACTCTCGGGACACTTCTCCCACCAGTGCGCTGTAAGGATGTCTCGGAACGGACTGCGTTGGAATCCCTGCCCTTTCACTGTCCTTCCCAGCCGTTTTCTGCCCTCATTCCAGCTCACCGCTCGCTGCTCTTCCCTCTCCACGGCCCCTTCCAACCCTTTCAAGCCCTTAACCCGATTTGGGTTGTCAGTCTAGGGCGGGGGTGCCATTCCGATGTAAACGCATCCCCATTTTGCAGCACCCAAGGACGAGCGAAAGCTCGCCGATGTGCTTACAAGGAACCTCGAGAGAACGGGACCTTGAGTAAGCAGCACCCCGCTGAGGCAGCTGCGCCTTTCTAGTCTGCTTTCGGTCGAGTGGGGGCCCGGTCTGGATTGGAAATTTCCAGGCATTCTCTGCAATCGCCCAAATCCGCACGCTGCCCCCCCCCACAGCCTGCCTTGCCATCCCAGTGCCCCCTCCGCTCCCCTCCCGCAGGGAACCACACCCTTCCCTTCGCGACGTTGCCAGCCCTGCGGTCCAGTTTCTATCCTTGGGGCAGAAACCACCCCGGTGCTATTGCTTTGGTGTTGACCGCCCTGCCTTCGGGAATCTCGCTTTGTTGTGACTTTCTCCTTGTATTCCTCCGCCGCCGCCTTCTGGGTCTTCCATCCCCATTCTTTAGCCTCGCATCTCCTTATTCACAGGGTGGATCTCTCTCTCTTTATTTTTTTTTTTAATATATTTTTAAGTTTTCATCCCTGCTTGAAGAGTTTGTAAAGCCACTGGAGTGTAGCTGCACAAGTGCCAGGCGGTTGCCCTTTTAGATAATCGAGTCGAGAGCATTTTGTGTTCAAAATTTACAAAACATCCAAATTGTAGGAGTTTTCGCTTCGGCTGCCTTTCCCCATAGGGGCTATTTGGGGAGGAGGGAGGGGGAGAGGATTGGGCTGCGGTCCTCATATTTCCCACGAGGTTATTTTTTGATGTTTCTCGGTTGATATGTGTAGAGGGTTTTTATTATTTTTGGACATTGGACAGTAAATGATAGATGGATCTTCAATTCCCTGTTATCCATAATTATAGGTAGTGAGATTAATAAATAGTCACTGTTCTACCCCTCCTCCCCACAGTGATTTTTAAAGATAAAAGATTCTGCACTTGCTTGCCTTTTTTTATGTGCTTTATTTGAGGTAGTCGTCATTTCAAGTGTTAAAGTTAGCAGATGAGCCGCTTGGAAAAGTGATAAAGTAATGCATTAAATTAAGGAGCTAGGAAGTTCTAGAGACTTCTCTAAAATGTAATTTTCTGTGCTCTTGAAGAGAAAGTCTCCCCATTTCGATACAAGTCTCTCTGCTTTTACGTATACATGGTGAGCTGTACATTCTGTCAGGAAATTTACTTTGCTTTCCTTAGTATCCAGAACACACTTTAATGGTCGAGGAGTGAGACTCCAATTTGAGTTTGTCTCTGTGTCCTTGGTGGAGTTTAGGTAATTTCCTTGGTTTCCCAATCCAACAATCTATGCATGTTTGTGGGAGTGCTATGGTCAAATTTCCGATAATATATCATCACTGTTTAAATGAGTATTTACAATGAAGACTTAGGCCTTGTTTGTTTGTTTTTCTCTCTCTAGGCCTTAGCTATACCCTTATCTTTGTACCTAAATTAAGTCACTTGCATACAGCAGAGGCTTTTATTTATTATTTATTCTGTTGAGCTTTAACAAATGTTTTATATTTTAGTATTTTCCCATTCTTTTTTTTTTTAAATCATTATAGTTGTAGGTAACCGCCTGGTTTATATGGAATTGTTTGCAATACGTTGATTCTTTAGTCAGCGCCAGAGCACTTTGGAAAATGCTAGTGTTAAACCAGTGTGCGTGGGATTTCGCTAACTTAGTATCTTTGTGAGTTTGGGTTGGTAGAGGAGTAATGTAACTCTGGGTCTTTATTTAAAATGTTTATGACCCCTTTAAAATATTTTGGCTCTTGACAAATGGATTCATCTTGTTTATCACCTATTTTAAAAATAGCACCTGACTTTGAGTTTTTTCCTTTTGCTTCTTTCTAGTGTTGTCCTTGCTTAAAAATATATATATTATGAACTAAGCAAACACATCAATATGAAAAGTAAAAACAAAATAAATATCTGAGTCCCCACCTAGGTTAAGAAATAGATTGTTACCAGTTATCCACTCCTTTACCCCCACCAAATCCAACCTAAAACATGATGGAAAGTATTGTTTCTCAGATGGTTGTTCTGACATTACTAAATCTTTGTCACCTTTCAAAATCACGTTTTATGCTTTGTTTCTATATGTTAACTAAGGTATAAGGAATAATGTTTAGTTACTCTTTAAATGTTACCTATGGTTTATAATTTGAGTACAAAAAATATTTTTGTGCTCTTGTTCAAAAAATGTAATATAGTTTGAAAGTAAATATTCCTATCTAGTTTGGAAAATAAAGTATTAATGGATGAATTCTGAAAATGCCAATTCTGCACCTGTTAACTTGGGGGTACAAATAACATGCAGAACACTCTAGTGCTTTACATAGTTTCAAGCATTTTTCATCTTTAAGTTTAATATACCATATTTTTACATTTTTTTGTTTGCATTTCTAACTTTTTGTTTCCCCCCTCCCTCCCTCAAATGTTTTGATGATTCTCCAGAACCAACGAAACGTATGCTTTCCTTCCAAGGGTTAGCTGAGTTGGCACATCGAGAATATCAGGCAGGAGATTTTGAGGCAGCTGAAAGACACTGCATGCAGCTCTGGAGACAAGAGCCTGACAATACTGGTGTGCTTTTATTACTTTCATCTATACACTTCCAGTGTCGAAGGCTGGACAGGTAGGAGATGTTGGGATACCTGCTGGTGATTGCTGCCTCTGAGTGCTGAGCTTGAGAAATGATACTTAAATATTTGAACTTGAAGTTTTTCCAGTATTGGGTTTCAAGTGAGCCACCAACACACATCTGCTCTTTTGCCTACTTGTGACGTGTGGCAGTCCAGCTGCCAGTTTTTCTGCCTCTTTTTGTGGTGGTGGTTATGTTATCTGTATGAATAGGTACCTTTTCTAGACTTTACCACCTGGGTCTACAGCTTTCTTAACTCTGTTCAGGTAATAAATTATTCTTAGTGTAAAATATGTCAACCAAGGGATTAAAATGCTCAGAAGTGATGGTGTATATATTGTGGTAGGAGATACATTGTGCCTCAAGTTGCAAATAGTGCCATTACTTCTTTATAAAATGTTACTTTTAGCTCATCAGTTGAATTAATCAAAAGGAAGCATTTTGTGACCTTGTCTTTTCTAATAAATTGTCTCTCTGGTTTACTTAGACATTTAAAGACATAGCAAGAATTTTATCTCATAAGAAAAAAGAGCTTTCTGAGTTGAAATCTGAAATCCCTCTACTTTTGAACAACTTTTGTTTCCAAAAATTTTCTTACTGTTCACTAGTTAAAAGATTGTTCCATGACTAGCAATTGCAAGGTATCTTCAGAAACTGTTTGAGTTGCATGTGGGCCGTACCTTCTTCCTGTAACATGTATACCCATGCATCAACACTTTTCGCCTTTTCCAGATCTGCCCACTTTAGCACACTGGCAATTAAACAGAATCCCCTTCTGGCAGAAGCCTATTCGAATTTGGGGAACGTGTACAAGGAAAGAGGGCAGTTGCAGGAAGCAATTGAGCATTATCGACATGCATTGCGTCTCAAACCAGATTTCATCGATGGTTATATTAACCTGGCAGCTGCATTGGTAGCGGCAGGCGACATGGAAGGGGCAGTACAAGCTTATGTCTCTGCTCTTCAGTACAATCCTGTGAGTAAAATTTTAATGGTTATTATTCTCCCTTTAGGGAATCCCAGAAAGAAACATTGTTTGTTAGGCCAGTTACAAAAATAAGTTTTTTACGTGGAATAAAATGAGGCGTTTAGAAAATGTTTGTCTACTTTAAATGGTGAAATTGTTTTGACCTGGTCTGCATTATATTAGAAAATTCATATCATCTAGTATGTTATATTGAAGATCATAAAGATTATTATCCTTATTGCAAGAAATTACATCTATTTTTTGTGCCCATAAAATTAAAGGATACATGACATTGTTTCTTTGAGCTGCTTTGATTTATGTGTATAAATTCTGATAGGTGTTTCCAACAGTTTAATTGATTTTCAAGGAATGATGGATAAAAAGACAATTTCTATAATATAAAATAGGTAAGACAAGATACCCACATACAGATCAGTGACATGAAAACTAGGGTGTAAAAGAAGGGTTTGAGGAATCCAGAAAAAGTTTAAGAATATATTCCCAAGGTACATCATCAACATTTAGTTGTGCCACAGCCCTGGAAGTGGCTATAATAATAGCTGTCATTTATTGAAAGCCTACCATATGCTTAGACACGGTGCTAAGTGCTTCAGATGTTGGTCACATTTAATTCTCATAATGATCCTCCAAAAGTAGGTGGTGGTAGTTCCAATTTTACCAATTTAAAAAAAAACAGACTTAGAGGTTATGTAACTTTCTTGGAATCACACGATTCCTGATGGTGAAATGGATATTAAATCTTAAGTCTGAATATCTTCAAAGCAAACACCTAAAGAAGAAAGAAATAAAAGATAAAAACAAGGATGTAATTTTAATCCATTGTATTTGAAGGTGCAGTTGCAGATGGTGTTCTTTCACATGATTGTTCGAATAGCCCACACCTGGCAATTCCTTTTATGAGTTATGTATAAAATTGCCTTTTCTGTAATGGCTATAACTGTGAGTTGGTCTAAGCAGCTCTCTTTCTGAATCTATACGTTTTTGTACCATTACTTCTGCTTTGATTGTGGATGTTCAGCACTGAGAGTTCCTGGCATCCTTATCATTATGTGTTAATGTCATGTTATTTATTAGTGTCACAAGCCCTGCTTATACAGCTGAGCTGTAGAAAACCATTTATTTCTATTCTTTGTTCTGCTCTTTGTTAAATTTGCTATGCAAATGTCACGTCTAAATATTTGAGTGCTTATTGAGTCAGTGTTTTGCTAGAAGTTGGGGAGATACGTTGGGGGAGGCGGGGAGTTGTGGTTTATAATATAAGACAGGACCAGTAAAAGAAAAAAGGTGCAAGCTCTTTGGATGATTATTGTTGGAGAGTATTAATCAGAAGATTTTCTCGAGTGGGTGCTTATAACCTAAGCATTCTGTAGGAAGGTAAATAGCAAGTAGACTTACTTGGCTGAAGTGGTGAGTCAAGTAGTAACAAGAAGTGAGTGTAGTAGAGGAGAGTCAATTGGTAGATTTAGAAAGAATAGAGAGGCTGAGGAGTTTGAATTTAATTTGAGAGGCAATTGAGAATTACTGTAGGTTTTTATAGACCTGATTTTCATGTGTGTGTATAGAAGTTTTGGCGGGGGGCCAGGGGGTGGGGGTGGTGCCCTGGGAGGCAGGGGGCTGAGGCTGTCTCTAGGAGGAAAGGCAGGAAACAGATAATATCTCAGGAGGGGTAGTTATACAGGAAAATCTTACTCATTTCCATCTCTTTTATTCAGGCTATTTTCCCTTGTCTACAGTGCCTTCCTCCTTTATCTGTTAATAAAGCCCTACTCATCCTTCAAGACCCAGCTTAAATTTCTCCTTTTAGCTCAGTTATTTCTCTAAAATTCTTTACCCTCCTGTGGGCATTTAACATGTGTGGGCCTTATCTTTCCACATAGATTGTAAGCCCCTTGAAGATAAGAAACCTATTAGTTTCTTTCTTTCCCTTATAGTTCTAAACGTATTATTAAGTAAAGGTTCCCATGAAAGGTGTTAATCTGGGAGTATAAAGAACGAGCCAGGTTTGAGAAATGTGTTTCTCCCAGCAGACTTTATTTTTTTAAATTTTTCTCGAAAAATACCACAAACATATAGTCCAACTGCAGTGGCCCACAGTATCATTACATAGTTGTGTATTCTTCACCATGATCATTTTTAGAACATTTGCATCACTCCAGAAAAAGAAATCAAAAGATAAAAGAACTCATACATCTCATACCCCTTTCCCCTCCGTCTCATTGACCCACAGTATTTCAATCTACCCAAATTTGGCCCTTTATTTCCCCTTATTATTTTTTTATCTTAATTTGTTTTTGTACTTATCTGTCCATACCCTGGATAAAAGGACACCAGACACAAGGTTTTCACAATCACACAGTTACATTTAAAAGCTTACATAGTTAATACAGTTTTCTTTAAGAATCAAGGCTACTAGAGCACAGTGCAACAGTTTCAGGTATTTCCCTCGAACCACTACAATACACCATAAGCTGAAAAGGGATATCTATATAATGCATAAGAGTAACCTCCAGGGTAATTTCCCAACTCTGTTTGAAATCTCTCAACCACTGAGACTTTATTTTGTCTCATTTTGTTCTTCCCCCTTTTGGTCAAGAAGGCTTTCTTATTCCCATGATCCAGGTCCTGGCTCATCCCCATGAGTCAGGTCCCATGTTGCCAGGGAGATTTACACCCCTGGGAGTCATGTGCCACGTAGGGAGGGGAGGGCAGTGAATTCACCTGTTGAGTTGGCTTACAGAGAGACCCTACATCTGAGCAACAAAAGAGGTTCTCTGGGGGGTGACTCTTAAGGTACCTTTGCAGGAATAAGTTTTATATGGGCAAAACACCCAAATTGAGGGCTCATCCTATTGATTTGGTTGTCCCCAGTGCTTTCGAGAATATCAGGAATTCCCCAGATGGGGAAGTTGAATATTTCTTCCTTTCTCCCCAGTCCCCCAAGGGGATTTTGCAAATACTTTTTTATTCTCTGTCCAAATTATTCTGGGATATGTCGGGGCACCACACTGACCTGTACAACAAGATCTCACACCCTGTTTAAGATTCCATGTAATTATGGTGTTCAACTAAACTGACTATACAAGTCAAATGAGATAATGTGCTACCCGAAATATAATTTTTGTGCCAAATAAACATCTCTCCCTTTGGTCTCACACAGAAGTTGAAGTTTGAAAATATGGACCATGTCATCCTTTGCCCTTTATTCTGATTTATCTCAGTCCTATCAAGATTACCTTCATTCATATCTCCAGTCGAAATCTGATCACTTCTTCAACTTTTTAAAGTTACTGTATGGGGTAATGCTGACTTTCATACCTTCAGAGCTCTGACTCTGAGTTTTAGATGTCACATAAATACTTGAAGTTTCTGGGAAGTACCAGGTTATGTACGAAGAGCTCAGTATCTCCATTTGGAAATAACAGTTACAGCACCTAAATAGATGTGACTGCTCTACGTATATACCTAGCTACCTAGCTACGGGGTTGCAGGATCATATGGTAACCCCACCCCTAGCATCCTGTAGAACCATCACACTGCCCTCTGGAGGGGCTGTACCTCTCAGCTTCCCTACCAGCAGTGACTAGGTATATCTTTCTCCACATTTTCTCTAGCACTTGTTTCTCTGCTCATTTTTAAACAGTTTTATTTGCACATCATACAATCCAGCCTAAGTAAGTAGACATGACATCTAATTACATATGGACAATGAAGGAAGAAAGGGGTAACTGTGGTGCATACATACAAACTAGTGAGTAGCCACAGGAAGGAATGAAGTTGTGAGGCATGCAACTAGGTGAATGAACCTGCCATAATCTTTATGAAGATATTTCCTTTTCTGCAAAGAATCCATACCCCACCCCATTGATATTTACTTTTGCATAATACCTTTGTTATATTCAGTGGAAGCATGTTACAGTGTTACTGTTGACTATAGACCCTAGTTTGCATTGATTGTACTTTTTCTGTAATCCATCCATTTTCAACTCTTGCAATGTTGACATTCATCTGTTCTTCCTCATGCAAAAACATTTTTATGTTTGTACATTTAATCAGCCATCATTGTCCACTCTAGGCATTCCTGAGTTATACCATATCAGACTTTATCCTCTATCTTTCTGGGTTCATGCGTGTGCATAGCTCTTCTCCCTCAATCATACTTAAATTCAACTTCATTCACTGTACTTATATTATTGTGCTACAATCAGGTAGTATTGTGCTATCAATTTCTGAATTTTTATAATCAGTCCTGTTGCACAATCTACCTTCAGCAGCAAATGCCCAATTTTTACCCTCTTTCTGTCTCCTTATAACCTGTATTCTTAACTTTAACTCTCAAAGTTCACCCATTAATGTTAGTTCATATTAGTGAGACCATATAGTATTTGCCCTTTTTGTTTTTGGCTAATATCACTCAGGATAATGTCCTCAAGGCTCATCCACATTGTTACATGCTTCATGACTTTGTTTTGTCTTACAACAGCGTAATAGTCCATCATATGTATATACCACAGCTTGTTTAGCCGCTTGTCTGTTGGTGGACATTTGGGCTGTTTCTGTCTCTTGGCAATCATAAATAATGCTGCTCTAAACATCAGTGTGCAAATGTCTGTCTGTGTCCTTGCCTTCAGTTCCTCTGAATATATACCTAATAATGGGATTGCTGCATCGTGTGGCAATTTTATACTTAACTTCCTGAGGAACCACCAGACTGCTTTCCAGAGCGGATTAACCATTTTACATTCCTACCAACAGTGAATAAGTGTGCCTCTCTCCACATCCTCTCTAGCACTTGTCATTTTCTGTTTTTTTTTATAATGGCCATTCTAGTGTGAGATGATATCTCATTATGCTTTGATTTGCATTTCCCTAATAGTCAGTGAAGTTGAGTATCTTTTACTTGTGCCTTTTAGCCATTTCTGTTTCCTCTTCTGAGAAGTGTCTGTTCATGTCTTTTGCCCATTTTTAAGTTGGGTTATTTGTCTTGTTGTTGTTGAGTTGAAGAATCTCTTTATATATTCTGGATACTAAACCACCTTTATATGTGATTTCCAAATATTGTCTCCCATTGCGTAGACTGCCTTCTTTCCTGACAAAAGTTCTTTTTTTTTTTTTTTTTTTTTTTTTTACATGGGCAGGCACCGGGAATCGAACCTGGGTCCTCTGGCGTTGCAGGCAAGCATTCCTGCCTGCTGAGCCACCGTGGCCCGCCCTGACAAAAGTTCTTGATGCACAAAAGTTTTTAATTTTGAGAAGATCCATTTATCTATTCCTTTTTTCAGTGCTTGTGCTTTGGGTGTAAGGTTTAGGAAACCTCCTCCTATTACAAGGTTTATAAGATGCTTCCCTACATTTTCTTCTAAAAGTTTTATGGTCTTAGCTCTAATGTTTAGGTCTTAGATCCATTTTGAGTTAATTTTCATAAAACGTGTGAGATGTGGCTCTTCTTTCATTCTTTGCATATGGCTATCCAGTTTTCTAAGCACCATTTATTGAAGAGGCTGCTCTGTCCCAAGTGGGTTGGCTTTGACTGCTTTATTAAAGATCAATTGTCCATAGACGAGAGGGTCTATTTCTGAACACTCGATTCCATAGGTCAGTGTATCTATCTTTATGCCAGTCCCATGCTGTTTTGACCACTGTAGTTTTGTGATATACTTTAAAGTCAGGTAGCTTGAGACCTCCCACTTCATTTTTCTTTCTCAAGATATTTTTAGATATTCAGGGCACCCTGCCCTTCCAAATAAATTTGGTTATTGGTTTTTCTATTTCTGCAAAGTAAGTTGTTGGGGTTTTAATTGGTATTGCATTGAATCTATAAATCAATTTGGGAAGAATTGATATCTTGACTATATTTAGTCTTCTAATCCATGAGCACCATTTGCCCTTCCAATTATTTAAGTCTTCCAAGATTTCTATTAGCAATTTTTTGTAGTTTTCTGCATATAGGTTTTCTGTATCCTTACTTAAATTCATTTGTAAATACTTTATTCTTTTGGTTGCTATTGTAAATGGAATTTTTTTTCTTGATTTCCTTCTCAGGTTGCTTATCACTATTATATAGAAACCTCCCACTTTGCTGTACTCATTTATTAGCTCTAGTAGCTTTGCTGTAGATTTTTCAGGACTTCTGACATATAGTATCATGTCATCTACAAACAGTGAGAGTTTTACTTCTTCCTTTCCAATTTGGATGCCTTTTATTTATTTTTCTTGTCTAATGGCTCGGGCTAGAACTTCCAGCACAATGTTGAAAAACGGTGGTGACACTGGGCATCTTGTCTTGTTCCTGATCTTAGAGGGAAAGTTTTCAGTCTTTCCCCATTGTTAGCTGTGGATTTTTCATTTATTCTGTTTATCATGTTGAGGAAGTTCCCTTCATTTCCTATCCTTTGAAGTGTTTTCATCAAAAAAGAATGTTGAATTTTATCAAATGCCTTTTCTACATTGAGATGTTCATGTGGTTTTTCCTCTTTGATTTATTGATAATGGTGTATTACATGAATTTATTTTCTTATGTTGAACCAGCCTCACATACCTGGAATAAATCCCACTTGGTCGTGGTATATAATTCTTTTAATGTGCTGCTGGATTCAATTTGCAAGTATTTTGTTGAGTATTTAGATTGGTCTGTAATTTTCCTTTTTGTAGTGTCTTTGTCTGGTTTTGATATTAGGGTGATATTGTCTTCAGAAAATGAATTAGGAAGCTTTCCCTCCTTTTCAGTTTTTTTGAAGTGCTTGAGCAGGATTGGTACTAATTCTTTCTTGAATGCTTGTTAGAATTCATATGTGAAGCCATCTGGTCCTGGACTTTTCTTTTTGGGGTGCTTCTTAATGACTGATTCAATTTCTTTACTTGTGATTGGTTTGTTGAGGTCATCTATTTCTCTCAAGTCCATGTTGGTTGTTCATGCCTTTCTAGAAATTTGTCTATTTCGTCTGTGTTGTTTAGTTTATTAGCATATAGTTGCTCATAGTATCCTCTCATTGTCTCCTTTATTTCTGCAGGATCAGTGGTTATGTCTCCTCTTCATTTCTGATTTCATTTATTTTCATCCTTTTTTTTTTTTTTGGCGACCTAGCTAAGGGTGCATCGATTTTATTGCTTTTCTCAAAGAACCAACTTTGGATTTGTTGATTTTCTATATTATTTTCATATTCTCAATTTCATTTATTTCTGCTCTAATTTTTGTTATTTCTTTCCTTTTGTTGGCTTTGGGGTTAGTTTGCTCTCCTTTCTCTAGTTCTTCCAACTGAACAGTTAATTCCTCAATTTTTGCTTTTTCTTTTTTAACATAGGCATTTAAGGCAATACGTTTCCCCTCTCAGCACTGCCTTTGCTGCATTCCATAAATTTTAATATATTGTGTTTTCATTTTCATTTGCCTTGAGATATATACTGATTTCTCTTGTAATTTCTTCCTTGAGCCACTGGTTGTTTAAGAGTGTGTTGTTTTACTGATTGTATATGTAGAATGGAATGATATCTTAATGTTCTTTTGTTAAGTTTTTTAATTAATAAAAAAGTTTATAAAAAAAAAAGAGTGTGTTGTTTTGCCTCCACATACTTGTGAATTTTCTGACCCTCTATCTGTTACTGATTTCTAACTTCAATCTATTATGAGTCAAGAAATGTTTTGTATGATTTCAATCTTTTTAAATTTATTGAGACTTGTTTTGTGACCCAGCAGATGGTCTGTTCTTGAGAATGATCCATGAGCGTTTGAGAAGAATGTGTATCTGCTGTTGTGGGGTATAGTGTCCAGTAAACGTCTAGTTCTTTTGTTGTGTTATTTAAAATCTCTGTTTCCTTATTGATCGTTCATACCATGTTTGAGGATAAGTAGTGTTAATCTCCTAAGTAGTCATGCTTGAAGTCTTGGGAGACAGCCATCCTCTCCCAAAACATTAGTCATTGCTTGATAGACAGTGCTGAGTTCGGTAGATCATTGAGCTGCTTCAATATGATAGACCACAAGAGAGTGTTCTGTGGCAGCCTACTCTTTTCTGGCAGACTTTTGGTTCACCTGATGGATAATACACAATCTCAAAAGCCGTTTATCAATAAAATTAATATCCTGACTTTGGAAACCATAATACATTTGCACATATAATAATGTAGGTGATACTTTGGCATAATTGACAAAATTTCACTTTCTAGGACTTCATTTAAGGCTCACCTATGGAACAGTTTAGAATGATAAACATACTCCCTAGTGCCATTGTTCTCTGCTTGTTGACTGTTATATTCAGCTGACAAAGATGTAATAGGACAAAAATTAAAGCTTACTGTTCTGACATGTTTCTCATACTGATGAATGGACTGGTGATTCAGATGAGTAGCAACATAAATTGAGCTACTAATAAAATGCAGAGTCTATGGACTGTATGTATGGGATGATTTGTCAATAAAAATATTTAAAAAAAAAATGCCAGTCATCTGCTTTTCATTATTCATCCACTCAACTCTGATGGCTCTTAATGAGTAATTGAGTAGCAGGTGCCAGAATTGAGCCTTTGCTTGAGTGGTAATCCTTTTCCCTGACAGTGAAATGCAATCAAGGTTTCTAAATATACCTTATAGCCTAAGGGCTGCTTTGCTGATAGTTAATCACTGGCTAAATACTTTCTTCCATTATGGGAAATATTTGGTCCTTGATAATAGGTATGATTCATTATAGCCTTGAATAAAATCGTTTATTTGAATTTTTTTTTAATGGCTGACATTGGGAAGGGGAGACACTATTGTATGTTCCATAGTCATTTGAAACCAGTGGGGCCAAATGCATTTCAGAATTCACAATTTTTAGAAAGGTGATAGCAGTATATATGAAACTCGCAGGTGGACAGCACCTTAAAATTAAAACATTTATATTTCTGTGGTAAAATGTATGAGTATTCACATGAAGTGAAATAAATTCTCTAAATAACTTCACGTCTGTTAGGTCAGGCTTAACCAACAAATGAGTTTTGGGAAGTTTCTAGAATTTCAAGTTGAGATTGAGGTAGTCCTGTACTGTTTTTCAGGCAGGGACTTTAGTTGACAGAATAAAATGTCAGGGAGCTAGATACATAAAAGTGATGATTTCAAGATATTTCTGATTAACAGTATAATTAATGACAAAGTATCTCTGGGTTTCTAGGATTTGTACTGTGTTCGCAGTGACCTGGGGAACCTGCTCAAAGCCCTGGGTCGCTTGGAAGAAGCCAAGGTAGGTGTTTGATAGAACACATTTAAACAGCAGTGTTTTGAAAACTCATACTTTTTGCCAAGTCTTCAACTCCATAGAGCTATCTTCACAAAACAGTCCTATGAAACTGAGGAAAAGTGACGGCATGAATCACCTCAGACTAGAGCAGGGCCAGGCTTTGGCATATCTGTTCTAAATCTGGGGGTAAAGCAAGAACCTGAACATTTTGGAGCCTTTCTGCCAAGCTAGATCATCTTTATAACAATGGGCTCCGTCATGATCTTATGTGGGAATAAGTAACATTCCTTCAAATCTGAGGCTTGCCTGCTGGTGACAAGCAGAGCGCCTGTGATTTGGCTCAAGACTCCTATATGATGCAGGTGCCATTGAAAATGCTGCTCTTCTAAGTCCTTTGTGGCTTGTAAGTGGAGAAGAATTTCATCCAAATGTTACCCTGTAATACTGGCATTTAAAATTCTTATTTAACCTTCCTCCCTTCATCTTCCTCATCCTTTTTAAAGTGGAAGAAAGGCTGTTAAAATGATTGCAAATTAATAATTGGAGCATCCTGGCCCTTCTTATTCCCCACTCTCTCTCCCAAGTTCCTTTTCCCTCCTTTTCAATCCTGATTGTCTATCTTCTTTCCTTCTTTACTTCCTTCTTTTATTCCTCCCCACCCCACCTCCTTAAAAAAAGTCAGAAGGACAAAGCTGGTTTGTTTGGGAAATGGACTGATCGAAAGAAAACTTGCCCAAGTGGAAAGGTGGCTTTTAGCATTGTGTTTCCAAATAATGAATTTGAATACCAGGTTGGGTTATAAAGCTTTTGGTATAATTTAAAATTAAATTTACAAGTGAAATTGTATTGTTACAAGCCACCTTACGCAACCGCGCTGCAGGGGTGAGGAGTGGGGAGAAACCAGAATGCTTCTGAAACTCCCATCTGTTGCTCTGAGCCCCACGCGCATGCTAATGCGTGGAGTGTATGCGCAGCGTAGCTGTCTGTTTGACTGCTTCATCCAGGGAGGGAGAAGGCCTTTCAGCACCATTTAATGTTAAAAGGCACAAGTTTTAAGTGCATAGCTCATAAATTCATTCTGCTGACACTTTGGATTAAACCGATGTAAGTTTCCAGCTAATGAATTGTAATTGATCTTGATCTTAGCTGATAAATCTAATTGGTAATTTATAGAACAAATATTTGATCAGCTCATTACTTTTCACCCCACCAAGCGGACAGCTAACATGAATTGCACTTCACTGCAGCTTTAGAGATCGGTTTAGGCTGAGACATTGCGCCTGCCTTAGGTTGCTGACTTCTTTATTTCAGAGCTCTGGAGACACCTAGTTTGAAAAATGTTATTCTGTTTTTGTGAGAACTTAGTAAACAAGAAAATACTCTTGAGTGAACTGCAATGTGTTTCTTTTGTAATCAGTGCATTTGAAAATTCAAGCCAGCATGTCCCTAGTAGATGGAAACAAAATTATGCTGTCTTTGTGGAAAATGAAGAGCCTTTCTTCCAGCAAAAATCCCTGCTGTATGCAATAGCCCTGATTAACCCTCTCCCTTCTGCATGTTTCCCATGTTACAGACGTGAGACTGTCCTCATTCCCATATGTAATAGACATCCAAAGAATTTCAATTGCTTTGTTGAACTTTTACTAATGATCTTGTTTTTATTTTCTCTCTTGTTTTTGGTTTTTCACCATTGATATTGTATTTAGAAGGTTTCAGGTGGGTGAAACCTCCTATTCCATGCGTAAGGTGCCTCGCTGAAGGGAGCTCGAGGCCTGGATCTAGGGCAGACACACACCTCCTCCTCTTCCAGCAAGGAACGCACCGAAAAGTCACATGATGAGAAATATGGTAACGGGTTTGTAACTGCCACAGCAAAACAATTTGCCTCCATGCCTGAATCTTCTGTCTTGTGGCTTCAGAAACAGCTTAAAATAATTTTATTTACAAGCAAGTTATGTAAGAGAATGTTTTATACTATAGCCACAATTCTGTCAAAGATAAGTAAAAGTTAATTAAGATATTAAAAATTGTTAGAGAGATAATTTACTAGTAAAAGCTTCTAACTCTTCTCGTTGTTCATTTTTTTTCCTTTTTCTTCTTTGTTTGGATTGCAGCATTCTGCTCTTCTGATGATGCGCTGTGACCCTGCAGTAGCGCAAAGGCTGCGCAGCGTTAATGCGCAATGCGTGCGAATGAGCCCCTGTGAACGGTTGACTAGATGAGTAATCTGATTGACTGGCTCCCTCAGTCCTATTCTGTAGCCTTTTTGGATAAAATTGGGTTTTAACATACTTCCAAGTCCAATGAATCTCATGAAACAAATATTCTCTGTGGGCCTGTCTAGTAGATTAATGGATCTGGTTGGCCGTTTGCTGCGTCTAGGGGCGTTCTATGTAGCGCAGCAGTTCGCAGCGATTGCGCAGTGCGATGCTGTTAGGTTGCGCCCGCGATGTTTGCGCTCGCATTACAGGGACCTCAACCTAGGTGCAGTCCTGTCATATGAGGTTTCAGCTTCAGTCCCCTTTGGGAGACCGGGGCATTGTGAGAATGTAATCTATAGTCTGGCTTTATGATAGCTGTCCTAGCAGAAGAATATTTTTCTCCTCAGTAGCATAGCAGGAAACATTAGGGTTTAGAGCAGCACTTCCCAAAGTGTTTCATGTTATTCTAATAAAATGCTCAATGAAAGAAGGGTTCCATGGTCAACTAAGTTCAGGGCACACTGCATATACTATTTGAAGCTTAAGAAAATCCTGTAGTAAAGAAGCCTGTTTTCTCTTGCCTTAATTTGTTTGATGACTAAATCCTTTTTCCAGTGATACCAATTAATACCTCATAGAGCACGCTTTGGGGTGGGTGGTGGGGTGGGAAAACCTGACCTTAAGTGATAACCTCTAGATAACGCTTAAAAACATAACAAGAGCCCTTAAGTGTTCAGAATAAGAGAAGTGCCCAGCATAGTCTTAAGGCAACTGACTTCTTACATAAGTCCCAGTGTAAGGGTTGATCATTGGTTGACAGAACTGAACATGGTGGTTTGCACTTGGGTTCTGGTGGCGCAGGCGCAGGAGCAGCCAGCTGTGGCAGCGCATTAGTTTTGGCGCAAGCGAGCCTATGCTGCAGGGTCACTTTTGGCTGGTCAGAGAAGGAATAATGATATCACCTTCTTCCCCCCTCCCCCGATCTTTTTTTTTCCCCTTTACAAATTTTCCCTTTTTCCCTTTACCTTCTTCCCCTCCCATCTTCTTTCATTAACCCCTCCCAAGGCATGTTATTTGAAAGCAATTGAGACTCAACCGAACTTTGCAGTAGCTTGGAGTAATCTGGGCTGTGTTTTCAACGCACAAGGAGAGATTTGGCTTGCAATTCATCACTTTGAAAAGGTTAGTTGTTAAATTAATAATTGGTATTTATTAAGTACTTATGTGTGCAAGGTGTTTTTACTAGAACTAAAAAATAGACCTTTACATAACATAATATTTAATATCTCTTTCTCTCACAATATTGCATTGTTCACTGGGTAGTTTTGTATCGAGATTATACTTTAGTAATTAGGAATACTTTTTAAAATTGGCAGCTGTAATGTAAAGAAGTAGGGCTTCTTGGTTAAAAGGTAATTCCAAGTCTGGGACAAGACATGTACAAAATTAAAATTAATCTCTGGAATGCCTTGTCATGTGGATGTCCTGGTCCTATCTTCAGAGCACCTTGATTTAGTTGGCCTGTGATAGAGGCTAGGCACCTTTCAGAAGGTGAATCTTTAATATATTGCCAGGGTTGAGAATCATTGCTCTAGATATAGTCATATATCCAGCTGTATATTAAGACAGTGTCAGAACTATTTGAATGAAATTATTTAATGGTTAATAGCTCCTTGAAGTAACATATCATACTGAGTATAAAGCTCTTGTTACTATTTTGCTGAGTATGGTTCTAGTTATTTTGAGATACATATTTTTTTTTGCAGTAGACACTTGCTGCCTCTTCCTAGAATTATTTTTTAGAAGGCTTAAGCTGGTTAATCATGAATAAAGTACGGCCAGTCATTAGAAATATTCAACTCAAAACTGGAGCAGACTCCATTTTTTAATTTGTCTTTTCAGGACCCTTTTTTCCCTTCTCTGAGAAGTTATTTTCATTGAGATTTGTTGAATGATGGAGGGTTACTAAATATCAGGTTCTAAAAATGAGAGATAATTTAATTATACTTGAACTAGAAAAATGTAATTGGAAGTCTAAAATTATTTCAGAATAAAAAGTTATAATTGGGAAGTTAATCTGGCAAAATCCTAACTTTCTCTAAGTAACTGTCTTGTAATTTTTAGGCTGTTACCCTTGACCCAAATTTTCTGGATGCTTATATCAATTTAGGAAATGTCTTGAAAGAGGCACGCATTTTTGACAGGTGAGAGAATGTTCTATTTGATAAATTTACCTGAGTCTTTGTTGTTTTGACAGCTGAGAAAAGTTTGGACTGAAATTATGGCAGTGGTCCATTGAAAATAGAATTTCCTTTTCTAGTTATGTTGTTTTTTCCTGCCCATGATGTCTGCTGTGTTACCTTTTATTTGTACATATTTTAACTTTACTTTTCATTGTTGGCTTTTCTCAAGCCCATTATCCTTATTGCTGGGAGTTTAGTTGGAATTGCCTTCATTTTAAAACTGTTGAAATGGTTATTTCTTAGGCTAGATTATTTCTTTGATCTGACTCAGCTAAGTAAATGAACCTGCCTTTTAACTATTTGTTGTTAAAGAAAAGCCAGTTTTCCTTTGAGGGAATAGAAAAATTTTCAGTGTAGAAATACATTTTATAAACATGGAATTTTGGTTTGAGATTAAATATAACATGAATTGGTTGTAATTAATTATAGTTAATTGATAGACTTTGGCATAGTGCAACATGAATGAATTGTAACAAAGCATCCATTAAAAGTTAGTTACATTTGGTGTGTGTATGTGTGTGTGTGTGTGTTTTTTTTTTTTTTTTTACAGAGCTGTGGCAGCTTACCTTCGTGCCCTAAGCTTGAGTCCAAATCATGCAGTGGTGCACGGCAACCTGGCTTGTGTATACTATGAGCAAGGCCTGATAGATCTGGCAATAGACACCTACAGGCGAGCTATTGAGCTACAACCACATTTCCCTGATGCTTACTGCAACCTAGCCAATGCTCTCAAAGAGAAGGGCAGTGTAAGGATTTTTACTCAGTTTATTTCTTTGCTAACTGATAGACTTAAAATCGCCTTTTTTGTACACATTATTATTAAGTAATGAGACGGTGAATCGTTTTACTTTGGAGTTTTGGTTGTTATATTCTGGAACATTGCCAGCCTTAGGCTTAACTAAACAGTTGTTAGAAGAGTATCAGTGGTGGCTCTGTGATTCTTCTGTATAGTTTTTGAATTGTTTGTTCTGTTTTCTAGGTTGCAGAAGCAGAAGATTGTTACAATACAGCTCTCCGTCTGTGTCCCACCCATGCAGACTCTCTGAATAACCTAGCCAATATCAAGCGAGAACAGGGAAACATTGAAGAGGCAGTTCGCTTGTATCGTAAAGCATTAGAGGTATATTGAGGGTGGTGTGGCTGGGTCTTTTTTGTCTACGTGGTAGTAGAGGGAAAGCAGTTAAGTTTGCCACATCATCCACCTCTTGTAGACATAGATAGTAGTTGAATAATTTGAGAGGGGTATTGATTGAGACAATAATTGAGGACCTGAGGCACTATGTGAGGTGTTGTGTGGCATTCAAGAAGGTCCTACATTCAGAATTTGTTATTTTATGTATGGATAAGATAAATAAACAGTAATCCACAGGTTGAGAGAAGTTGCAATTAAGTATGTAATTTCAGTGTCTAATAACCACTATGGGTTATTAAGTGGAATAGGAATTTAGGAGAGATTTCAGTGGTGCTGCAGTGGTCAGCATAAACTAAGAGAAGTAGAGGTCTACCTCATATTTTGAAATAAGGAGAGGTATAAAATAAAAGAAGAGGTAGAATTTGAACTACTAGGCCTTGAAATGAATAGACTTGGAAAAGGAAAGAAACTTAGAGAATGTAAAAGTAAAATTTGAGTAAAGTTCTTAAGGTGTGTCATAAGAATTACTGCTGTTTTAGCTTTTTATTTATTTATTTATTTTTTAACTTCAGTTATGATCTTACTCCTTATAGGTCTTCCCAGAGTTTGCTGCTGCCCATTCAAATTTAGCAAGTGTACTGCAGCAGCAGGGAAAACTTCAGGAAGCTCTGATGCATTATAAGGAGGCCATTCGGTAAGAGGCCCATAGCCTTATTTTTTTAAATAGCATTTAATTTTCAAGTGTTTGGCATTTTGCACATTTGGCAAGTGCTAAAATGGTTTTAATCATAACAGAATAAATGAACATTATAGGAAGTTAAAGATTTTTGTCCTAGAGACATGAAACCTTTGTCCCTTCATTTAGAATCAGTCCTACCTTTGCTGATGCTTACTCTAACATGGGAAATACTCTAAAGGAGATGCAAGATGTACAGGGAGCCTTGCAGTGTTACACACGTGCCATCCAGATAAATCCTGCATTTGCAGATGCCCACAGTAATCTGGCTTCCATTCATAAGGTACTACTCTTTAATATAATGTGTGCATGTTAATATTTAATCTTTGATTTTAGGAAACGTTTTACCATCCCACTTTACTTATTTCCAGGATTCAGGAAATATTCCAGAAGCAATAGCTTCTTACCGCACTGCTCTGAAACTTAAACCTGATTTTCCTGATGCTTATTGTAATTTGGCTCATTGCCTGCAGGTAAGGAATAATAGGCCAGTAATGGCTTTTTAGCATTGTAATCACTTTTTCATTGTTGTACATCATGATCATCCAGGCCTGACTTTTGGAGACCATATTTTTTAATAGGTTATCTGGCATTATTTTAGGCCAAAGACACATGAAATGCTAAATCCTGGGATAGGGTTTTCTGGCTAATAATTTCTTTTTGCTTTCTCAAGATTGTCTGTGATTGGACAGACTATGATGAGAGAATGAAGAAGTTGGTCAGTATTGTGGCCGACCAGTTAGAGAAGAATAGATTGCCTTCTGTGCATCCTCATCATAGTATGCTATATCCTCTTTCTCATGGCTTCAGGAAGGCTATAGCTGAGAGACATGGTAACCTCTGCTTGGATAAGGTAGGATTCTTTTGTTTTAGTATATTTTATTTGTAAAATTAAACATGGATAGAGAAAACTACTCAAATATATGTCTTAAATGACCATAAGATGAATAGCACCCAAGATGAGGAATGAAATTTTGTCAGCCATCCCAGAGGCCCTTTCCACGTACCCTGCTTTGATCAGAATCCCTTTTATTCCATAAGGTGACATTCTTAACTTAAATACTAACAGTAGACTGATGATGTTTTCCTTTAAGTTGAAAAGCATAATGTTTATATTAATAAAGTGTTTTTTTAACTTTATTTTTAAATGCTTTGGAACTTTTATAACTGTTAAAAAAAAAGAGTACACACCCTGTGCACAGAACTTCAACAAACACCTGTCCTCCCCAGATACAGATACCCAGATCCACCAATTTTAACATTCTCCCACATTTGCCATATTCTGTCCACCCAGGCATACATCTATCTGTATATCTGTCCATTCATTTTCTGAACACTTGGAGTGTAGGCTGTATATATGATGCTCCTTGAATACTTAATATAGTCTGCCATGTACAGTTCCTAAAAACAGGATATTCACTTAGGTAACTACCTTAAGTGCAGTTATCAAGTTCAAGAAATTCAAAGCTTATAGTCCATACTCCAATTCCAGTTTTTTCATATGTCCCAATAAAGTATTTTGGGGCCTTTTTCTCCTCCATTATTAGAGCACATCCAGGATCATACATTGCATTTAATTTTCACTGTCTCCCTCGTTGCTCTGTTTTTTAAAAAATGCAATTTTATTGAGATGTATTCACACCATACAAACCATCCAAAGTGTAGAATCAGTGGCTCAAAATATTGTCACATAGTTGTGCATACAACCCCATGATTGATTTTAGGACATTTTCATTACTCCGGAAAAGGAATAAAAATAAAAAAGGAAACTCAAATCCTCCCATACCCCTTATCCCCTCTATTATTGACCCTGGTGTAGTCTGTTTGTTACTGTTGATGAAAGAGTATTAAAATATTATTGATAACTACAGTCCATAGTTTGCAATAGGTACTTCTTTTTTCCATATACTCCTTTATTCCTAACTTCTTGTAATAGTGTCATACATTTGTTCTAGTTCATGAAAGAATATTTTAATATTTGTGCAGTTAATCACCGACTTTGTCTGCAACAAGATTGACTGTGTTATACATTCCTATGTTTTAAACTCCAACTTTCCTTTTGTGACACACATGACTAAACTTCCCCTTTCCACTACATTCACACATCATTCAGCACTGTTAGTTATTCTCACAATAATGTGCTACTGTCACCTCTGTCCATTTCCAAATTTTTAAGTTCAAGCTAGTTAAACGTTCTACACATATTAAGCAACTGCTCCCCATTCGTTAGCCTCATTTTGTATCCTGGTAACCTATATTCTTTATTCTATGAGTTTAGTATATTATAATTAGTTCATATCAGTAACATTGTTCTTTTTTTTTAATGTGGGAACATATATACAATATAAACTTTACCATCTCAACCACTCCCAACCAAGTGTAACATTCAGTGAGATTAATCACATCTACAGTGTTGGCACTAATCTCATAGTCATCCTTTATAAGAATTTTCCCATCACCCCAAACAGAAATCCTGCACCCAGTAGTTATTAACTCCCCATTGCCCCTGCTTCCTGCCCCTGGCAACCTGTATTCTAATTTCTGTCTCTATGAGCTTGCATATTCTCTGATAATTTCCTTTATAGTTACTATGGGGCTTAAATAACAAAAATACAGTACTACTGGCATTTATATTTACCCATGTTACCTTTATTGGAGATCTTTATTTCTTCATATGAGTTTGCTCTATTATGTTGACTTTCCCTTTCAAACTGCAGAAGTCTCTTCAGCATTTCTTGTAGGGCCTGTCAAATTGTGATGAGATCCCTTAGCTTTTTGTTTTTGTTTTTCATGGACTACTATACCATCATCTCAGATTTTTTCTTCTAGCTGCTCCAGAACATTGGAAGCTAGAAGGAATAATTTTTTTTTAATCATCACAGTTGACTTTTTCTTTTTTGTGAAAAATAACATACAACAAAAAAGCAAAAAACTTCAAAGCACAGCACAACAATTAGTTGTAGAATAGATTTCAGAGTTTGGTATGGGTTACGGTTCCACAATTTTAGGTTTTTACTTCTAGCTGCTCTAAGATACTGGAGATTAAAAGAAATATCAGTTTAATGATTCAGCAGTCATATTTATTTATTAAACCCTACCTTCTCTATATAACTGCACCATCACCTTTGATCTTTCTTTCCTATTCTTTAGGAGTATTTGGGCTATGGCCATTCTAACTTTTTCATGTTGGAAGGGGCTGTTGATAATATGGGATATGGATATGAAACTAGTTGATATTCTGGAGAGGCTGACCCCTCTGCATTTCAGGATTTCTCTGGTCCAGGAACCTATCTGGAGGTTGTAGGTTTCTGGAAAGTTACCCTAGATGGAACCTTTGTAGAATCTTATATAATGCGCTAGGTATTCTTTAGGATTGGCAGGAATGGTTTTGGTTGGGTTTTGGCAAGTTATGGTAGGCAGTGTCCAATTGAAGCTTTTGTAAGAGTGACCTCTTGACCCTATTCGAACTCTCTGAGCCACTGATACCTTCTGTTATACTTCTGTTCTAGTTGCTAGCTGCTGGAATGCAATATACCAGAAACAGAATGGTTTTTAAAAGGGGGAATTTAATCAGTTTGTAGTTTACAGTTCTAAAACCGAGAAAATGTCCTAATTAAAGCAAATCTATAGAAATGTCCAATCTAAGGCATCCAGGGAAAGATACCTTGGTTCAAGAAGGCCGATGAAGTTCAGGGTTTCTTTTCTCAAGTGGAAGGGCAATGATGAACACAGAGTTTCTCTCTCATCTGGAAAGGCACATGGTGAACACGATCAGGGTTCCTCTCTCATCTGGAAGAGAGCCTGGCGTCATCTGCTAGCTTATTCTGGCTTCCTGTTTTATGAAGCTCCCTGGGAGGTGTGTTCCTCCTTCATCTCCAAAGGTCACTGGCTGGTGGACTCTGCTTCTCGTGGCTATGTCGTTCTGCTCTGCTCTGTCTGAATCCCCTCTTCTCCAAAATGTTTCCTCTTTTATAGGACTCCAGTAACCAATCAAGACCTACCCAAATGGGTGGAGACACATCTCCCCTAACCCACCTTAACAACCATTCTTGATTGGGTTATATCTCCAGGGAGATGATCTAATAACATTCAAACATACAGTGTTGAATAGGGATTATTTTGCCTTTACGAAATGGGATTTTGATTAAAACATGGCTTTTTTAGGGTTCATGCATCCTTTCAAACCAGCACAACTTCTTTTCCCTTTTTGGTCAGGATGGCACTGTTGATCCCACTGTGCTAGGGCCAGACTAATTCTTGGGAGTCATTTCCCATGCTGCCAGGGAGACTTTTACCCCTGGATGTCAGGTCCCATGTAGGGGGGAGGGCAACAATTTCACTTGCAGAGTTGGGCTTAGAGAGAGAAAGGCCACATCTGAGCCACAAAAGAGATCCTTTGAAAGTGACTCTTAGGCATAGCTATAGGTAGACACTGAGCTTCTTTGCTACATATATAAGCTTTGCAAGAGCTTTTCAAGATCAAGGGTTTGGCCTATTTGATTTGGGTGTCACTAATGTTTGACACAGTATCCAGGGTTTCCCTGGTGGTAAGGTTTAATAGTTCCATATTTTCTCCCATCCCTCAAAGGACTTTGCCAGTATATATATATTTTTAGTTATAGAACAGATTTTAAAGTTTGGTATGGGTTACAGTTCCACGATTTTTCATTTATCTTCTAGCTGCAGCACTCATACTCATCTGTTAAACCCTACGTTCTCTGTATAACTCCATCCTCACCTTTGATCTTTCTCATAATAATCTACATCTTTTATTTATTTATATATTTTTGGTACATAGTCCAAGAATCATACCTGGGTCTCCCTCATGGAAGGTGAGTATTCTTATCACTGAACCACCCATGTACCCTAACCAATGCTTTTTTTTTGGGGGGGGGGTGCATTGTCTGGGAGTTGAACCCAGGTCTCCTGCATGAAAGGCGAATGTTCTGCCACTGAACCAGTAGTAGTTTTGATTGTCTTCTTAATATACTCTGAGCTGTATCCAGGCATTACATTAAGCTATACAAGGTTAAAGGCCCTCATTTTTATTCTGGGCTCCCTATGTTTGGGTTGTTTAAATGTTTAAATCTGTACAGACAGGTTGAGTTAGATTATGTGCTATGGAAAATTTAGTTTCTGGATAAAATAAACCTTTCTCCTTTGGTCTCTACTATGTGTCCTATAGCCCTGCTGTCTCTTGCCCCAGGCAACCATGACTTTACTGCTCTCCCATAACATTGTGTAGGAGGATTCTTTCACTGCCTTCTACGTGCAGGGCAAGTTCTGGATGAGGATCCTAGGTCACATGTCTTGGTTCAGTTCCTCAGGCTGTTGGAGATTGGGCCAGATATACATGCTCCCAGTATGTGTATTAGGGTTATTTAGCTCCCTCTAGAATGAGACCAGGAAGCTGCACTGGGAGCATGGATCAGCTGATGAGTGGATGGGGGAGGGGCCAGCCAAGGCACCATGGGATCCTTTTTTATTTAAAGAGTTGTGTTGAGATAAATTCACATACTGTATAGTCCATCTAAATTTAGTCACTGTCTTTTTTATTATTTTCAAAATTTTATTTATTTGCTTATTTATTCTTTTGGGGTACACATGGTCCAGGAGTTGAACCTGTTCTCCCACATGGAAGGTGAGCATTCTACCACTGAACCACTGGTGCACCTTACTGTCTTTTAATACATTTACAGAGTTGTGCATTAATCAGCACAGTCAATTCTAGAGCATTTTCATCCTGAGGAGAGGGTTCACTATGTTATGCAGTCCCATGTTTTATCCTTTGGCTTTACTTTTCTTGACATACATGACCCCAAAATTTCAACCACAATCACACCTACATATCATCGCTGTTCGGTAGACTGACTATAATGTGTTTCCATCACCTCCATCCATTTGTAAACATTTCCATCAACCTTATTACATATTCCTCACAAATTAAGCATCAGTTCCCCATTCTTCGCTCTCATTCTATCTTCTGGTGGCCTATGTTCTAGATATTAACCCCATGTGTTTACTAGTTAAATTTACTTCATATTAAGTCAATATGTGCCCTTTTGTGTCTGGCTTATTTCACTAACATAATGTCTTCAAGGTTCATGTATGTTGTCACATGGATCAGAACATCATTTATTATGATGATTTTTTTCTTACATATTTTTTATTTAAGAAAACAAATAACACACCTAGAACCATCAAAAATGGATATCTTAGTTAGCTTAACCATAGGCATAGTTAAATAAAGTATCCATATAATCACTGAGGGTATCCATATAATCACTGTAAAGCCTGTGTTTGCATAGTAAGTTTCATAAACCAATTTAAAATTAAGGCAACAGAGAAAAAAATCTACATGTTCAGATAGCAAAATTCTTAAATTCTAAGTATTAAAAACTAACTTATACGATTTGATCAGCTGTCAAAACTATGAGTGTTCTCAAAATATCAAGTAGAAAGTCCTTACAAATATCTGCATTCCTATAGTAATGGCCTGTGTTCCTAAACATTTTCCTTATTTCAGGAAAATAAGAAGCTACAAATATTTTTACAATTAATATATGGAAATCCTAGCCACCTAAAATGGATATCTTAGCTTATCCAGAGGCTTATTAAAAAAGAAAAATCTAAGTAATAAATCGTAAAGCCTGTTTGTACAATATGTTTCATAAACCGACTTAAAATTAAAGCAAGAAAGGGAAATGTATAAATACAGATATCAGAGTTTATTTTATCTAACTATAATTGCCTATAGTTTTTTCCAACTGTTTTTTAGTTGTAAAATATAATATATATATATATATATATACAAAGAAAAGAAAGAAAAAAAGAATAATTTTCAAAGCGCACTTCAACAAGCAACTACAGACTAGTTCCCAGAGTTTGTCATGGGCTACCATGCCCTCAACTCAGATTTTTCCTTCTAGCTGCTCCAAAACGCTGGTGGCTTTATCAGAGTCATAATAATGGCATCATACATTAACTGTCCTTTTGTGTCTGACTTTTTTCACTCAGCATTATGTCCTCAAGGTTCATCCATGTTGTCATATGTTTCGGGACATCATTTTGTCTAAATGCTGCATAATATTCCATAGTATGTGTATACCACGTTTTGTTTATCCACTTGTCTGTTTAGGGATTGTGTTCGTCTCTTGGCAATTGTGAATAGTGCCACTGTGAACATCGGTGTGCAAATGTCTGTTTGTGTCACTGCTCTCAACTCTTCTGGTATTGCCAGGTCAAGTATTGGTATTGCTGGGTCATAGGGCAACACAATATTTAGTTTTCTGAGGAATCGCCAAATTGATTTCCACAGTGTCAGAATCATTTTACATTCCCATCAACAGGGAATAAGTGTTTCAATTTCTCTGCATCTTCTCCAACATTTACAGTTTCCTGTTTGTTTAATAGCAGCCATTCTTATGGTGTGAGGTGATATTTCATTCTCTTTTTTTCAATTGATTTTTAAATTTTTTCAAAATACCAAAAAACCCGAAACAAATGCAAACATTCTTAACTTTTGAGCATTCTCTTCTACATATATAATCAGTAATTCACAATATCATCACATAGTTCCATATTCATCATCATGATTATTTCTTAGAACATTTGCACCAATTCAGAAAAAGAAATAATACGAAAACAGAAAAAAAATGAAAACATTATACATACCATACCCCTTACCCCTCCCTTTCATTGATCACTAGCATTGCAAACTAAATTTATTTTAACATTTGTTCCCCCTATTATTTATTTTTATTCCATGTGTTCTACTCATCTGTTGACAAGGTAGATAAAAGGAGCATCAGATACAAGGTTTTCACAATCACACAGTCACATTGTGAAAGTTATATCACTATACAGTCATCATCAAGAAACATGGCTACTGGAGTACAGCTCCACATTTTCAGGCAGTTCCCTCCAGCCACTCCACTACATCTTGACTAACAAGGTGATGCCTATTTAATGCGTAGGAATAACCTCCAGGATAACCTCTCGACTCTGTTTGGAATCTCTCAGCCACTGACACTTTATTTTATCTCATTTCACTCTTCCCCCTTTTGGGTCGAGAAGGTTTTCTCAATCCCCTGATGCTGAGTCTCAGCTCATTCTAGGGTTTTCCTCAATCCCTTGATGCTGAGTCTCAGCTCATTCCAGGATTTCTGTCCCATGTTGCCAGGAAGGTTCACACCCCTGGGAGTCATGTCCCACGTGGAGAAGGGGAGGGCAGTGAATTTCCTTGTCATGTTGGCTGAGAGAGAGAGGCCACATCTGAGCAACAGAAGAGGGTGACTTGGGGGTGACTCTTAGGCCCAATTTTAAGTGGGCTTGACTTACCTTTTGTGGGGTTAAGTTTCATATGAACAAACCCCAAGATTGGGGGCTCAGCCTATAGCTTTGGTTTTCCACACTGCTTGTGAGAATATCAAGAATTCAACTTGGGAAAGTTGAATTTTCCCCCTTTCTCACCATTCCCCGAAGGGGACTTTGCAAATACTTTTTTATTCACTGTTCAAATCACTGGGATTTATTGGGGCATCACTCTGGACAAACCAACAAAATCTCATCTCCTACTCAAGGTTCCATGTACTTAAGGTGTTCAATTAAGCTGTCTACATAAGTTATATTAGGAAGTGCACTAGTCAAAGTATAAAGTTTGTACCAAATAAACATTTTTTGCTTTAGTCTCACACATAAGTTAAAATTTTAAAATATTAATTACCATCTATTTTCAGCATCCTGCACTAATGACATTCCTTTGTTCTTCCTCATACAAAAACATTTTTTACATTTGTACATTTACTCACTATCATTATATACTCTAGGCATTCCTAGATTATACCATCTCAGTCTTTATTGTCTATCTTTCTTTCTGATTTCATCTGTACCCCCAGCCCTCCTCCTTCTATCAGTCTCACATTCAGCTTGATTCAGTGTTTTAACATAATTGCATTACAGTTAGGTAGTGTTGTGCTATCCATTTCTGAGTTTTTGCATTCAGTCCTGTTGCACAATCTGTATCCCTTCAGCTCTAATTACCCAATATCTTACCCTGTTTCTGTTTCCTAATGGTCTCTGTTAGCAGTGAAATTCTCCAAGTTTAATCACTAATGTCAGTTCATATCAGTGAGACCATGCCGTATTTGTCCTTTTGTTTCTGGCTAATCTCACTCAGCATAATGTCCTTAGGGTCCATCCATGTTGTTATATATTTCATAACTTTATTCTGACTTACAGCTGCATAATATTCCATTGTATGTATATACCACAGTTTTGTTTAGCCACTTGTCTGTTGATGGACATTTTGGCTGTTTCCTTCTCTTTGCAATTTTAAATAATGCACACATTGGTGTGCAAATGTCCATTTGTGTCTATGCCCTCATGTCCTCTGAGTAGATACCTAGCAATGGTTGTGTCAGGTCATATGGCAATTCTATATTTAGCTTTCTGAGGAATGGCCAAACTGCCTTCCACAGCAGTTGTACCATTTGACATTCCCACCAACAGTGGATAAATGTGCCTCTTTCTCCACATCCTCTCCAGCACTTGTCATTTTCTGTTTGATTGATCATGGCCATTCTAGTGGGTGTGAGATGATACCTCATTGTGGTTTTGATTTGCATTTCTTTAATAGCCAGGGAAGTTGAACATCTTTTCATGTGCCTTTTGGCCATTTGTATTTCCTCTTCTGAGAAGTATCTGTTCAAGTCTTTTGCCCATTTGGGTTGTCTGTCTTTTGTGGTTGAGTTGAACAATCGCTGTATAAATTCTGGATACTAGACCTTTATCTGATATATCTTTTCCAAATATTGTCTCCCATTGTGTAGGCTGTCTTTTTACTTTCTTGATGAAGTTCTTTGATGTGCAAAAGTGTTTAATTTTGAGGAGTTCCCATTCATTTATTTCTTTTTTCAATGCTCTTGCTTTGGGTGAAAGGTCTAGGTAACCGCCTCCTAGTATAAGATTTATAAGATATTTCCTTACATTTTCTTCTCACAGTTTTATGGTCTTAGATCTAATGTTTAGGTCTTTGGTACATTTTGAGTTAATTTTTGTATAGGGTGTGAGATACGGGTCCTGTTTCATTCTTTTGCATATGGATATCCAGTTCTTTAGGCACCACTTATGGAAGAGACTGTTCTGTCCCAGGTGAGTTGGCTTGACTGCCTTATCAAAGATCACTTGTCCATAGATGAGAGGGTCTATACATGAACACTCTGTTCTCTTCCATTGGTCAGTATATCTGTCTTTATGCCAGTATCATGCTGTTTTGACCACTGTAGCTTCGTAATACGCCTTAAAGTCAGGTAGCATGAGACCTCCGACTTCATTTTTTTTCCTCAGGATACTTTTAGCTATTTGGGGCACCCTGTCCTTCCAGATAAATTTGGTTATTGGTTTTTCTGTTTCTGAAAAGTAAGGCTTTGGGTTTTTAATTAGTATTGCATTGAATCTGTAAATCAGTTTAAGTAAAATTGACATCTTAACTCTATTTAGTCTTCCAGTCCATGAACATGGTATGCCCTTCCATCTCTTTAGGTCTTCTGTGATTTATTTAACAATTTCATGTAGTTTTCTTTGTTTAGGTCTTTTGTCCCTTTAGTTGAATTTTATTCTTTTGATTGCAATTGTAAATGGAATTCTTTTCTTGATTTCCCCCTCAGATTGTTCATTACTCATGTATAGCAACACTACAGATTCTTGAGTGTTGATCTTGTAACCTGCCACTTTGCTGTACTCATTTATTAGCTCTAGTGGTTTTTCTGTGAATTTTTGGGGGTTTTCGACATATAGTATCATATCATTTGCAAACAGAGTTTTACTTCTTCCTTTCCAATTCTGATGCCTTGTTATTTCTTTTCTTGTCTAATTGCTCTGGCTTGAACTTCCAACGCAGTGTTGAATACCAGTGGTTATAGTGGACATCCTTGTCTTCTTCCTGATCTTAGAGGGAAATTTTTCAGATTTTCCTCATTGAGGATGATGTTAGCTGTGGGTTTTTCATAGATTCCCTTTATCATTTTAAGGAAGTTCTCTTGTATTCCTATCCTTTGAAGTGTTTTCAACAGGAAAGGATGTTGAATTTTGTCACACGCCTTTTCTGCATCCATCGAGATGATCATGTGGTTTTTCTGATTTGATTTGTTGATATGGTGTATTATATTAATTGATTTTGTTATGTTGAACCATCCTTGCATACCTGGGATGAATCCTACTTGGTCATGATGTATAATTCTTTTAATGTGTTGCTTGATTCGATTTGCTAGAAATTTGCAGAGAATTTCTGTATCTATATTCATTAGATTGGTCTGTAGTTTTCTTTTCTTGTAATATCTTTGTCTGGCTTTGGTATGAGGGTGATGTTGGCTTCCTAGAAGGAGTTAGGTAGCTTTCCCTCCTCTTCAATTTTTTTGAAGAGTTTGAGCAGGATTGGTACAAATTCTTTCTTGAATGTTTGGTAGAATTCACATGTGAAGCCATCTGATCCTGGACTTTTCTTTTTTGGGAGCTTTTTAATGACTGATTCAATTTCTTTACATGTGATTGGTTTGTTGAGGTCGTCTATTTCTTCTTGAGTCAAAGTTGGTTGTTCATGCCTTTCTAGAAAGTTGTCCATTTCATCTCCATTGTCATATTTATTAGCATAAAGTTGTTCATAGTATCCTGTCATTTCCTTTATGTCTGTGGGGTCAGTGGTTATGTCTCCTCTTCTGTTTCTGATCTTATTTATTTGCATCCTCTCTCTTCTTCTTTTTGTCAATCTTGCTAAGGGTCCATCAGTCTTATTTTTCTCATAGAACCAGCTTCTGGTTTTGTTGATTTTCTCAATTTTTTTCATGTTCTCAATTTCATTTATTTCTGCTTTAATCTTCATTATTTCTTTCCTTTTGCTTGCTTTGGGGTTAGTTTGCTGTTTTTTCTCTACTTATTCCAAATGGGCAGTTAATTCCTCAACTTTTGCCCTTTTTTCTTTTTTTGATATAGGCATCTAGGGCAATAAATTTCCCTCGTAGCACTGCCTTTGCTGCATTCCATAAATTTTGATAAGTTGTGTTTTCATTTTCATTTGCCTTGAGATATTTACTGATTTCTCTTGTAATTTCTTCCTTGATCCCCTGGTTGTTTAAGAGTGTGTTACTGAGCCTCCACATACTTGTGAATTTTCTGGCACTCTGCCTATTACTGATTTCCAACTTCATTCCTTTATGATCTGAGAAAGTGTTTTGTATGATTCCAATCTTTTAAAATTTATTGAGACTTGCTTTGTGACCCAGCATATGGTCTGTCTTTGAGAATGATCTGCGAGTACTTGAGAAAAAGGTGTATGCTGCTGTTGTGGGATGTAATGTTCTATCAATGTCTGCTAAGTCTAGCCCATTTATTGTACTATTCAAATCCTCTGTTTCTTTATTAATCCTCTGTCTAGATGTTCTGTCCTTTGATGAGTGTGGAATTGAAGTCTCCAGCTATTGTGGTAGATGCGTGTATTTCTCTTTTCAGTGTTTGCCTCATGTATTTTGGAGCATTCTGGCTCGGTGCATAAATATTTATGATTGTTATGTGTTCTTCTTGAATTGTTCCTTTTATTAATATATAGTGTCCTTCTTTGTCTCTTTTAACTGTTTTACATTTGAAGTCTAATTTGTTGAATATTAGTATAGCTACTCCTGATCTTTTCTGATTGTTATTTGCATGAAATATCTTTTCCCAACCTTTTACTTTCAGCCTATGTTTATCCTTGGGTCTAAGATGTGTTTCCTGTAGACAGCATATAGATGGGTCCTGTTTATTAATCCATTCTGCCAGTCTGTGTCTTTTGATTGGGGAGTTTAATCCATTAACATTTAGTGTTATTACTGTACAGGTAGTACTTTCTTCTACCATTTTGCCTTTTGGAATTTATATGTCATATCTAATTTTTCTTCTTTTTACCTTTACTGATAGTCTTCCTTTCTACACTCTTCTCCACATCTCTCTCTCCTATCTTTTCGTATCTGCCTCTAGTGTTCCCTTTAGTATTTCTTGCAGAACTGGTCTCTTGGTCACAAATTCTCTCAGGGCTTTTTGTCTGAAAATGTTTTAATTTCTCCCTCATTTTTGAAGCCCAATTTTGCTGGATATAGAATTCTTGGATGGTAGTTTTTCTCTTTTAGTAATTTAATATATCTTCCCACTGTCTTGCCTCCCTGATTTCTGCTAAGAAATCTATGCATAGTCTTATTGGGCTTCCCTTGTATGTGTAGATTGCTTGTCTCTTGCTGCTTTCAAGATTCTCTCTTTCTCTTTGACCTCTGACATTCTGATTACTAAGTGTCTTGGAGTATGTCTATTTGGATCTATTCTCTTTGGGGTAC